>ML112081.1:70598-114595 GCA_003697995.1 Taxidea taxus jeffersonii
CCCCCCTCAGTTTGTTTTATGACATTAAGAGTCTCTTTTGGTTTGTTTCCCTCCTGATCCCATCTTCTTTCATTTTTTCTTTTCCTACCACCTTAACTCCCACCCCCGTTGCATCTCCACTTCCTCATATCAGGGAGATCATGTGATAGTTGTCTTTCTCCAGTTGACTTATTTCGCTAAGCATAATACGCTCTAGTTCCATCCATGTCGTCGCAAATGGTAAGATTTCATTTCTTTTGATGGCTGCATAGTATTCCATCGTATATATATACCACATCTTCTTTATCCATTCATCTGTTGATGGACATCTAGGTTCTTTCCATAACTTGGCTATTGTGGACCTCAACGTGAGAAAGGAATCCATCAAAATCCTTGAGGAGAACACAGGCAGCAACCTCTTCGACCTCAGCCGCAGCAGCTTCTTCCTAGGAACAACGCCAAAGGCAAGGGAAGCAAGGGAAAAAATGAACTATTGGGACTTCATCAAGATCAAAAGCTTTTGCACAGCAAAGGAAACAGTCAACAAAACCAAAAGACAACTGACAGAGTGGGAAAAGATATTTGCAAATGACATATCAGATAAAGGGCTAGTATACCACATCTTCTTAATAGTTATTGGACTAAATGCTGCAATCAAAAGACAGATGGTACCAAATTGATTAAAAAACCAAGACCCATCTATCTGCTGCCTAAAAGAGACTCATTTCAGACCTAAGGACACATGCAGATTAAAAGCAAAGGGATGGAAAAACATTTACAATGCTAATGGGAGCAAAAATAAACCTGGGGTAGCAATAATTATTTCAAACTAAATAGATTTTAAGGCAAACAGTACAATAAGAGACAAAGATGGACACTACATAATGAGAAAGGGAACAATCTAATAAGAGGATATAACAATTGTAAGTATGTACCCAACGTGGGAACACAATACATAAGGCAACAATTAATAGATGTAAGGGACAAATTGACAGTAATATAATACTAGTAGGGGAGTTTAACACACCACTAACATCAACAGATAGATCAGACAGAAAATCAACAAAGAAACAGTGGTTTTGAATGACACATTGGGCTAAATGGATCTGACATATATTCAGAATATTATATCCCAAAACAACAGAATACACATTATTTTTGAGTGCACATGGAACATACTCCAGACAGTTCACAAATTAGACCACAACATGAGTCTTAACAAAGAAAAAAGATTGAAAACTTAACATGTATATTTTCTGACCACAATGACATTAAAATAGAAATCAATCACAGAAAAAGTCTGAAAAGAGTACAAATTCATGGAGGCTAAATAATATGCTACTAAACAATAAACGTGTCAACCTGTAAGTCAAAAAGGAAGTAGAAAAAAACACATGGAGACAAGTAGAAATGAAAAGAAAATGGTTCAGGGGCACCTGGGTGGCTCAGTGGGTTAAAGCCTCTGCCTTCAGCTCAGGTCATGGTCTCAGGGTCCTGGGATCAAGCCCTGCATTGGGCTCTCTGCTCAGTGGGGAGCCTGCTTCCCTCTCTCTCTCCCTCTCTCTCTCTCTCTGCCTGCCTCTCTGACTACTTGTAATCTCTTGTCTATCAAATAAATAAATAAAATCTTTAAAAAAAAAAAAAGAAAAGAAAATGGTTCAAATAAACTCTTCGTAATGCATCAAAAGCTGTTCTGAGAGGGAATATTATAGCCATTTAAAGGCCCACCGCAAGAAGTAAGAAAGAGGTCATACAAATAACCTAACCTTATATCTAAAGGAGAGAGGGAAAAAAAGAACAAAGTACAAAGCCAGCAAAAGGAAAGAAATAATAAAGGTTAGAGCAGAAATAAGTGAAACAATGTTTAGAAAGATAGAACAGATCAATGAAGGCAGGAGCCAGTTCTTTGAAAAGATCAACCAAATTGATAAACCCTTAGCCAGACTCATCAAAGAAGAAGGAGAAGGAGATGGAGAAGGAGAAGGAGGAGGAAGAGAAGGAGAGGAGGAGGAGGAGGAGAAAGAGGAGGAGGAAGAGAAGGAGGAGGGGGGAGAGGGAGGTGGGGGAGGAGGGCGAAAGAGTACAATAAAATCAGAAGTAAAGGAAAAGAAATAACAACTGACACCACAGAAACACAAAGGATTATAGAAGAATATTATGAAAAAATATATGCCAAAAATGTAGACACCATAGAAGAAATGGATAAATTCCTAGAAACATATAACTTTCTAAAACTGAATCAGGAAGAGATAGAAAATTTGAACAGACTGGTTACTAGCATTGAAACTGAATCAATATTAAATGTTAAAACTACCACCAAACAAAAGTCTAGCACAAGATGGTTTCACAGGTGAATTCTATCAAACCTTTTTTTTTTTTAAAGATTTTATTTATTTGTTAGAGAGAGAGAGAGAGCGAGCGAGCACAGGCAGACAGAGGCACAGGCAGAGGCAGAGGGAGAAGCAGGCTCCCTGCCGAGCAAGGAGCCCGATCTGGGACTCGATCCCAGGACGCTGGGATCATGACCTGAGCCGAAGGCAGCCGCTTAACCAACTGAGCCACCCAGGCGTCCCTCTATCAAACCTTTAAAGAACAGTTGACACCTATTTTCTCAAACTATTCCAATAAATAGAAGAGGAATGAAAGTTTCCAAATTCATTCCCCAAAGCCAACATTACTCTGATACCAAAACCAGATAGACACTATAAAAGAAAAAGTGACACACCAATATCTCTGGTAATTATAGATCCAAAAATTCTCAATGAGATATTAGCAAACCAAATCCCACAATGTATTGAGGAAATCATTCACCATAGGATTATTTCCAGGGATGCAAAAAAGTGGTTCAATATTTGCAAATCAATCAACGTGATGTATCACCTTAACCAAGAGAAAGGATAAGAACCATATGATCATCTCAATGAGTGCAGAGAAAGTATTTGACAAAGTACAGCATCCATTCATGATAAAAACTCAACAAAATAGGTTTAGAGAGAACATACTTCAGCATAATAAAGACCATATATTAAAAAAAACCACAGCTAACATCACATTCAGTGGTTAAAAATGGAGAGTTTTTCCCATAAGATTAGGAGCAAGAGAAGGATGTCCACTTTCACTACCTTTATTCAACATAGTTCTGGAAGTCTGGAAGACAAGAGAAAGAAATAAAAGATATCCAAATTTGTAAGGAAGAAGTTGAACTATTTGCAGGTGACATAACACTGTATATAGAAAACACTAAATACTTCACAAAAAACTGTTAGAACTGATAAATTCAGTAAAAATGAAAATACACAGAAAAGTATTGCATTTATACACACCAATGAGGAAGTATAAAGAGAAATTAAGAAAACAATCCCATTTACAATTACACCAAAAATAATAAGATGCCTAAGAATAAATCTAACCAAAAGTAAAAGACCTATATCCTGAAAACTATAAAACATTGATGAAAGAAATTGAAGACAACACAAATGAATTTATTACATGCTCACATATTGAAAGAACCAATATTATTAAAATGTCCATAATACCCAGAGCAACCTACAGGTTTAATGCAACTCCTGTCAAAATACCAACAGCATTTTTCACAGGACTAGAACAAACAATTCTAAAATTTGTATGGAATCACAGAAGACCCCAAATAGCCAGCACAATCTTGGGAGGAAAAAAAAAAAAAGAACAAAGGTGGAGGTATCACGATTCCAGATTTCAAGATCTACCACAAAGCTGTAGTAATCAAAACAGTATGTTAATGGACACATAGATCACTTGAAGAGCATAAAGAGTCCAGAAATAAACCCATGCTTATATAGTCAATTAATCTACGACTAAAGAGACAAGAATATACAATGGGAAAAAGACTGTCTCTTCAACAAATGGTGCTGGGAAAACTGAAGAGCTACACACAAAAGAATTGAAACTATACCAATTTCTTACACCATACACAAAAATAAGCCAAAATGGATCAACAATTTATTTTATTTTTTTTATTTACTTGATAGAGGTCACAAGTAGGCAGAGAAGCAGGCAGAGAGAGATGAGGAAGCAGGCTCCCCGCTGAGCAGAGAGCCTGATGTGGGGCTCGATCCCAGGACCCTGAGATCATGACCTGAGCTGAAGGCAGAGGCTTAACCCACTGAGCCACCCAGGTGCCCCTGGATCAACAATTTAAATGTGAGACTTGTAACCTTAAAACTCCTAGAAGAAAACTGAGGCAGTAACCTCTTTGACATAAGCTGTAGAAACATTTGCTAGATATGTCTCTTTAGGCAAGGGAAAGAATAGCAATATTAAACTAGTGGGACTATACCAAAATAAAGTTTTTGTACCACAAAGGAAATAACCAACAAAACAAAAAGACAACCTACTGAATGGAAAAAGATATATGCAAATGATTTATATGATAAATTGTTAATATCCAAAATATATAAAGGACTTTTATAACTCAACCAAAAAAAAGGCCCACAAATAATCCAATTAAAAAATAGGCGGAGGACCTGAATAGCCATTTTTCCAAAGAAAATAGACATTTCCAACAGACACATGGAAAGATACTCAGTGTCACTAATCATCAGGGAAATGCAAATAAAACCACAATGAGACATCACTTTACATCTGTCAAAATGGTTAAAACAAAAACCATAAGGTGTATCAAGTGTTGGCAAGGATGTAAAAGAAAAGGAACCCTTGTGCACTGTTGTGGGAAAACAAACTTGTGCAGCCATTGTGAAAAACAGTATAGAGGTTCCTCAGAAAATTAAAAATAGACTTACCATGTGATCCAGTAATTCCATTACTGGGTATTTATACAAAGAAAGTGAGAACACTTAATTCAAAAAGATATATGCATCCATATATTTATTGTAGCATTATTTACAATAGCCAGGATAGGGAAGCAACCCAAGTTTCTGGATGAATAGATGAATGGATAAAGAAGATGTGGTAAATATGTATACAGTGAATGTTGTATATTTCTCAGCCATAAAAAAGCAATGAGATCTTCCATCAACAATGGACCTATGAGGTATAATGCTAAGTGAAATAAGAAAAAGACAAACACCATGATTTCACTCCTATGTGGAATTTAAGAAACAGAATAGATAAAGAAAAAAAGAAAAACCACACTCTTAAATGCAGAGTGGTATTTACCAAGGGGACGTAGGTAGGGGGATAGATGAAGTACCTGAAGGGGATTAAGAGTACATATCCTGATGAATGCTGAGAAATATATAGAATTATTTATCATTATATTGTATACCTGAAACTAATATAACACCGTACCTTTATTATACTTGAATTTTAAAAAAAGAAGTAAAGGAAAATGTGTATATGGAGGGGGCAGAGTCATGCCAATAAGGGAGTTCTTTCACTCTTCCCAGGGTTACTTAAACTTTTAAAATTGTTGTCTTTTAACCAAATGGATCTCTAATGGGTGAAATTTGCTGCCAATAAGAAACAGAATGAAAAAGGAGCTATCATTTATAGTGTTCCTATTCTTTGCCAGGGACTATATGTTAGGCTCTATGCCTGTGTTAATTCACTTAAATTTATAGCTCTGTAGACTTAGTGTTATTATCTGTATTTATAGATGAGGTTAAGAAGTTGAGGCTTAGAAGTTGAATAAACATGCCCCACATTCCTAGTTTGTGCTACAGTGTAAATTCAGATCTGCCTGGTTATAGTACTGGCCTAAAATCTCCCCAACTATTTTGAAGTGTATACTGTTTTACTTAAAAATAAGGGGAAGAAAAAAAATTAAGGCAAAAGAAGAGTTCCAGCTCAAATGACTAGAGAACATGTTAAAGTTAATCAGATACCATTACTATAAACATTCCTGGAGACTTACTATTAACAAACATTGAAAATCTCCAAGAAGGGATATAGACTGTATTATTTTCCTAATTGGACCACAGAACTGGATTTTTGTAGAGCACTCAGTGAGCATATTCATAGAATATGTCTTGGAGAATGCTACATTATAGCCTAGAATACAGAGCAGAATTTCAGGTGATATGGGAGAGATAGGGAGGTGGCTGTTTAGAACCCAGGAAGTTCCCTTGTTCTACTTGAAGCACAACTTGTAGGCAAGCACTTTCTTTAGCTTCTATCAAGTCAGCCTTGGCTGAACACATCTTAGGAGCTCAATCAGTACTCAGAGAATTGAATTACAGAATACAGCACATGCTCTCATTTCACCAGAGGTGCTACCAACAGCAGGACTATTTAGAGAGAGTAGTTGTGTGAGGAACTGCCCTGCCAACAGCTTTGATTTGGTTGCTCTGGAGGCAGCAGAAGATCATGTTGTGAGGGTCCTCTCTCTGCACAATCCAATAGTAAATTTCAGTTTCTCTTCCTACTCAGGATTACCTCCTCTCCTTACACTCAGCCTCAAATTAGGACTTAAAGCCTTATGGTGTGTTTTCTTAGTGTTTCAAAGAGAGACTAGTTTGCAGCATTCTTTTCATCAAACATTAATATGGTGGTTCACTTTGAAGGCAAAATATTACACTTCAAGCTCACCCAGATAATTGCAACATCTTAGTCTACTCAAGCTATAAAACCTATAGCATTTGTGTGTGTGTGTGGGAAACCTCTAGTAATTTGTATCTATATATTCTCCTGAATTATCAAGTAGAGAGAAAATAGAATTACAGGAACAGAGAAAGAGAGAGAGAGAGATGTCTGCTTTACCTGGCTAAATTTTGTCCAGTTGCCCTTTCAGTTTTAAAGAAACGGTGACATGTATATACACACACACATATATGCACACGTTTATACATATATACATATTTATAAAATATGGTGTGATATCTCTGTTTAAATGGAAATTTTAGTCTATTAGAAGTTTTTAAATATCTATATTACTAACTTTGATTGTTGCTAAAATCCTATAAAAGGAAAATGTCAATTATTGATTGACCTCCATGTCATAGAAGAAGAAATTGAGACCTGAGAGGATGGTGACTTTTAATGGCCACAAAACTATTTAATTTATTTGAACATATTTACTGAGAAACTAGTATGTGCTAAGCACTGTGCTAGGACCTGGGAAAATGATGATAAAGATAAATAAGATACTGTACCTATCCCCAAGATCTAGCAGGCCAGGGAGAAAGACCAACGTTGAAATGGCAAATTGGAATCTGTGGTGGTAAGCACAGTGACAAGTTCTGCTTACAGTGCTGAAGGAGCATCTCCTTTCTTAGTGAGATATGATAGATGTGTTGAGAGTGATTCAGAGTAGTGGTTCCTAAACTTCAGTGTGCGCCCAAATCACCACAGAGTGCTGGGTCCCTCCCTCAGAGCTCCTGACTCAATAGGTCTAGGATGGAGCCTGAGAATTCAATATATAGTGCTGATGTTGCTGATCTGGGAACCACATTTTGAGAGTCTTTAATTTAGGAACTGGTTGATGTGCAGCCTTGGTAGTATGGCAAAAATTAGATTCGTCATTAAAAGGACAGGGAAAAGGTATCCAAGCTCAGAAAGGAAATTGTCAAACTGTTTTAAGAACCCAGTAGTAGAGGGAATTATACATTTTTAATGGGATAAATTTATACCCCTCCAATGTAACTAACTAAGGTTTGGGGGCATGAAAAGGGAAATAGAAAAATAGAGAGTGTGGATGGATCCTTGCTTAAGACTGTCCTAACAGTAGAAAAATTATTGATGTTGGTGACAGTGTCTTCAGGCATGTGATCTCTTTTTGATTGGAGGAAATGTATACAGGTTGGGACAATAGGCTTACCACAGTAGTTTTCATACTGTGAAATGATGGGAATAATTGTTAAAGCTGAGTATCTATGGAGATATCTTGAGGAGAAGAGGCAGGTTTTGTGCTTTCCCTGTTGCTTCATAGTAGCTATGCTTTTGTTTTATGTTGTAACTATTGAGATACCATGTAATAATTCATTTTCACAAAAGGTACTATAGCCAAGTGGAATTCCGCTTCAGTTGAACCAATATGAAAGGAAGAGGTCAAAGATTTGGGAGTCTTGATGGGTTTTGCTGAAATGGGGGTTCTTTGTAGTTTCCATCACAACTCATGCTCCTTCTGGTTGCCAAGGTGAATTTTTGTGTGTGTGCAATAGCAGTGATTCTGTTTTTGATAATGTTTCATGGAGAAAACCCAAATGAGAAATAAACACAGCTGTCTGCTAGTGAAAAGGTTATACAATTACTCCCAAGGGCCTTGAGAAGGCAAGAAATGTGTAGTTCTTTTAGCTAGATACTGTGTCCAGGGGTCATTTATTTATTGGGAACATGGGGTAATTAGTAAATTCACTGGCCTATTTGGAACTTGTCTTATTGATCCCCTGATATTTTGTAAGTGTTTTCATTCACGTGATGCTATTTGCTCTCCTTATATAACCCTTTCTGGTGTGCTTATGGAGAAAGTGAGGAAAGAGGAGACAATTTTATACACAGATATTTATACATTATGCAACCATCAAAACAAGGATGAAGGGGGGCAAGATAAAAGGCACGTTATAATTTAAGCCAGTATTTCCAAAATATGCCTGGATACCAATTTGTATAAAATTCTTGTTAGAAATAAATATCTAGATTTGAAACTACTAAATGAAAATATTCAGTGGAACATTTTGAATCTGTATCTTTAGCAAGTTTTCAGGTGATTCTTATATAGTCAACTCACTGGATATTTAAAAACCATAGTTTTACGCCATCAAGGCACCTATGCATGACCCTATTTGATGTATTCAACTGGGGCCAGTCTATAATACAAGAAGCTATGTCTAACCTGTGGAGTAGCCCAACCTTATTGCACACACTTCATTCACTACTACCATTTTTATTTGCTTCTGTTGGTCTTCCTTCCCCAATATGATATGTTCAAAATAGATAATCTCTAATGATCCTCTGGGGAATAAGCAGCAAAAACTGAAAAGAATATAGGATACAGAACTACTGTCAGGGAAAAATATAAACCAATTACAAGCTTGTAAATGTTTCCTGATACTTAGGTATTTAAGAATGAATTTCAGCATTTTGGTGCCACTGAAAGAATGCAGTTGCTATAATATATGCAGAAAATATGGGTAGAGAGACTGATTTAATTAAATTATCTTTTTATATTCTCAAAACAGTTCTGCATTGTAACATTGTTACCCCTTATATCGAGATGGGGAAACTCAACATCAATAACTACCTCACTGTCACACAGGTAATAAGTGATATCAGGACTCAAACTGACATTTTTTGGTTCTAAAGGTGACATTTCTTTACTATATCATGTAGTACCTATGCAGTTTATCATGTTTCCTGCTACTATTAACATTGATGACTGCCAAGATGTATTCTGAGGAAATAACTGCGTATCTCAGATTGTTTGACTAAGGCTACTAGAAAGGAGGGTGATTGTGTACATAGAAGTTTTGGTGCACAGAGGATGAGAGCATACACTCTGGATTCAAGCTAATGTTTTAAATACCACCAGTAACAATTTTTTGACCTTGGGGAGTTATTTTTGGATCACTAAGCCTCAGTTTCCTCACCAGAAAAATGGACATATTTTTCTACCTACTCAGAGGGTTGTTATAAGAATCACATGCTAGGGGCGCCTGGGTGGCTCAGTGGGTTAAAGCCTCTGCCTTCGGCTCAGGTCATGATCTCAGGGTCCTGGGATCAAGCCCCGCATCGGGCCTCTCTGCTCAGCGGAGAGCCTGCTTCCCTTCCTCTCTCTGCCTGCCTCTCTGCCTACTTGTGATCTCTCTCTGTCAAATAAATAAATAAATAAAATCTTAAAAAAAAAAAAAGAATCACATGCTATGGGGTGTCTGGGTGGCTCAGTCTGTTATGTGTCTGCCTTCAGCTCAGGTCATGATCCCAGGGTTCTGGGATCAAGCTCCATGTTGGACTCCCTGCTCAGTGGGGAGTCTGTTTCTCCCTCTGCCCCTCCCCCATTGTACCTCTCTCTCTCTCTCTCTCTCTCTCTCTCTCTCTCAAATAAATAAATAAATACTCTAAAAAAAAAGAATCACGGGTTATGAAGTTTTCAGCACAGAAACTGGAGAATAGTAAATATGGAATACATTGATCATGTTGGAGTCTTTTTTCATCTGCATGTGGTCAAATGGACCCACCTTACCCAAGATAGTGCATTGTTCCATCGTACTGGTTTTTTTTTTAATTAATTTTTTTTTCTCCGAAGCAAGACCTTTCCCCCATCATATTAATGCCATCAGTTTTTGTTTCAGTGTAATTCTTCTTTCATATAATTTAATGATTCTTTTGTTTTGTTTGTTTTAAAGATTTTATTTATGTATTTGACAGACAGAGATCACAAGTAATCAGAGAGGCAGGCTCCCTGCTGAGCAGAGAGTCCGATGCAGGGCTCGATGCCAAGACCCTGGGATCATCACCTGAGCTGAAGGCAGAGGCTTTAACCCACTGAGCAACCCAGGCACCCCCAATTTAATTATTCTTGATAAATCTGATTTTTTAAAATTAAAAGGTTTGGCTTTATACTATGGGTATTGTGAGGATTAAATGTTCACAGGATCTAACAACATGAAAAATACCTGTCAGTTAGTAAAATTATTATATAAGAATGTTTTCAGCAGCAAGTAACAGAAGACCAACACACATATACAGTGACTTAAACAAATAGTGTTCAATTTTTTCTTCTGATTAAAAAATACTAAAGAAATATAATTGCTGACATTGGATGAGTTCCTCAATAATGGTGGCATAAACTCAGACCCTCATTTCTTTCTACCAGCCTTAACCATTACATTTCATTCTCTGAAGTTGTTACCTCATGATCACAAGAAGACTTCTGTACATTCTGACTTCAATTTTAAGAAGAAAGAAGAAAAAAAAAAGAATTTAAAAGTCTTCTCTTCAGGAGACTTAGTCTTTGTATTCAGAAATAGAATCTTTTGCTACCAAAGTACCCATTTATAGGTCATTGCCCAGAACTGGGTCACGTCTTCCCCTTTAGGCTAATCAGTGTCCAAGGGTAATAAAATTACCATGATTTGTCACCTGGGCTAGAGCAAGGAGGGGCCTAGCCTATATGAGATAAAAAGATCTTTGACAGATCCCTAAAACAATAGTGTTTTATCAGTCAAGTAAAAAGAAATAGGATGGGAGCAAAGGAGATGTTAGGTGGACCATGGAAATTATGTACCTTATTAGTCATTCAACAAAGGCTAATTTTACTCCCCCCTTACCTGATAAAAATGAATAACCTTATATAAATAAAAAACTTGTGGTCAGTTTACAAGTCTTTTTAGTTCATGAAAATATGAACACTGAATCCAAACATAGCATCTAGAAAGTGGCCCTTAAAATAGCTGGACTTTTAAGAAATAACCTTAATAATTTGGATCAGGTTTTTTTTTTAAGATTTTATTTATTTATTTGACAGACAGAGATCACAAGTAGGCAGAGAGGCAGGCAGAGAGAGAGGAAGGGAAGCAGGCTCCCAGCTGAGTAGAGAGCCCGATGCGGGGCTGGATCACAGGACCCTGGGATCATGACCTGAGCTGAAGGCGGAGGCTTTAACCCACTGAGCCACCCAGGCTCCTCTGGATCAGGTTTTTTAACATGAATTCCAAAGAATGGATTTTAATCTAAATATTGGAGGAGATTAATAACTGTTGAGCCACTTTCCAAAGAATGCTGGTCTTGGCTAAAGACTTAGGTAATAGAACTATCTGCAAGGGTAGGATTTACATTGGACCTTTCCACAGAAATGCATTAATTAGTCACAGTAAATGGAGGAGGGGAAGCTGGAGATATAGCTAAGCATCAAGGACTACCTCCTCTCATGTGGGAAGGTTTGACTCAATACCATTTCATTATAGTTCTATCCCAAGCCAAGATCTGACTCCTACCAAGATCTGACTCCTACTTACATTTCTAGGCTCAAATCTTACCATTCTCTACCCTACCACCTCCCTCTGCATCGCTCCTTGCCTCACCTGTTACCCCCACCAGGCTAGGTCTCCCGTCACCCTGCCTGAGTGCCTGGTACATCTCTTGTAGCACATGTAACACTTAAATAAGTGATTGGTTACTTGTGTAATTATGGTTCACTACCTCTCATCCAGTAGACTGTAAGCTCCTTGAGGTGTTATATCCTCAGCACCAACAGATGTTTGGTAAATGATAAGGAATCCATAGATATTTTTCAACATATGTATTTAGAATGTACCAATTAAGAAATTTATCTGAAAAACCAAATATACTGACAAATTGGGGAGGAGGGAGTGAATTTTTACTTTATAAAATAATTTCCTGGGGGAGTTCTTTAAACATAGAGCTTCTTTCAAGTGTTTAAAATAGGATTTGATTTAACAGCATTTGATTCACATTATTTTTTCAGGAACACACACACACACACACACACACACACACACACACACACATCCCTACCCTTATTTGCAAAACCATATGCTACAAACACACCCTACCAATCCTTCATTTACGGGCATGATCCAAAGCTAATTGTGAAAAAAAAAATGTAAAAGAAGGAGGGCAGGGAAGCATGCCCGTTTTCCCTCCCTTCCCTTATGGTCCTCTGCACTGTTTCTTATATTCCACATATGAGTGAAAACATAGGATAATTGTCTTTATCTGATTGACTTATTTCACTTAACATAATACCCTCCAGTTCCATCCATATTGGTGTAAATGGTAAGTATTTATCCTTTCTGATGGCTGAGTAATTTTCCATTGTATACATATAGCACTTCTTTATTCATTAATCTGTTGATGGACATCTTGGCTCTTTCTATAGTTTGGCTATTGTAGACATTGCTACTATAAACATTAGGGTGCAGGATCATTATATTTGTATCTTTGGAGTAAGTACCCATAGTGCAATTGCTGACTGTAGGGTAGCAAAAATACAGAATGCTTCACAAATTTGCTTGTCATCCTTGTGCAGGGACCATGCTAATCTTTTAGGTGTTATTCCAGTTTTAGTGTATGTGCAGCCCAAGTGAGCACTCCAGACATTAATTTGATCTCTTGTCATTCTGCAAGTGAAACAAATGATGCCACCTTTAATCTCCTCACAAAATAAAGCTCAACGTAGCTGATGAATGTGAATACACTCTGTAAAGCACTATAGAAATATAAGACACTTAACTATGCCTTATATTTGTATTTATATATTTCACATATATAGTTATATATGCTATGTCTATTTACTTATATATTTTATACTTTGACTTCTATTTGTATTTATTTTGTTTAGACAAACATTTAGTTAGATCTATGTTCAGAATATAATGGTAGCTGAAAGACCACCTAGTTCATTAAATTTTGAGATTAAAAAAATCCTTCTTGGAAAAAGAGAGGCCAATGTTCCTTCTTAAAGAATGTAAAGGAGTTGTGCAAGTGAAATGGGATAAAGATACCACACAGAAGCAACAGAATGAGCAAAAGGAGAAAGACATCCAACAGTAGCCAATAGTTGGTAATGAGAAGTAAAAGCAGTTTAGTATTACTAGATATAGGACTTGATTCAGTGTCAAATATTGAGGCTGGAGAATTACACAAAAGCCAGGTTATCTAGGGCATCCCATGCCCTACTAATGTGTTTGATCTATATTTATGGAGAACAAATGAACTGCTTTCAGCAGAGGGATGGCGTGGTCATATTTGTATTTTAAAGGGATCAGTCTGGAGGTAGCAGTGAAGGGTAGATTTGAAGGGAACAAAACTGGAAAAGGAAAGTTAACTTAGGAGGCTAAACAGTAATTCTAGCCTGATGACCAGGCATGAACTGGAGTAATAATGGATAATGGAGTAATAATGGAGTAATAAAGTAAGTTTGAGGGTTGTAAGTTGGAATGGAGAATGCAGAATAGATTCCCTGAATGTGGCTTAGGGCAAAGTCTCACATTGATAAATTCTGGTTACTGATTAAATATGGTAATAAAGAAGAAAAAAGTAAAAGCCCATGATGAATCCAAGATAATTTTTTCCTGGATAGATAGATAGAGGGATGGGGGTGGGTGGGTGGATAATTTGGGTATGTAAGTGCTGAAAGAGTTTGATTTGATTCTGGACTTCATAAGATTCCAGAGATTAAAAAAAAAAAAGATTCCAGAGATTTGATTTTGTTTCTACTCTCTTAAGTCTAATTACTCAGTCAAATTAGTCACTCAAATACCCAAATCCCATGAATCCAATGATGTACCAAACACTGTGCAAGGCTCTCTTGGGATGCAAAAATGAATACTGTTTACTCTCTCCAAGAAATTTATATTCTTGGTAGAGAAATAAGACTTGGATATAATAACATAAGGCAGCCTGTAGGCAAATGATGTATGTGGGAATGAGTGGTTCAAGTCTTTAGATATGAAAGAGATGGGATGGGGTGGCACGAGGGGCTTTATCCTGCATGTGCAACCTTATGGGACATGGGATGGAAAGGACAACAGAAGAGGGTCAGAGGAGTGGGGAAGAAATTAATGGCAGTGAGGAAAGAGGGAATTAAAGAGTGGGGGAACTGGCAGAGTTGTGTTTGAGGGTTGTAAGTAAGTTGCTATGGTTGGAGAAGCCCTCCTTCTTGTCTACTCACATATGAGACATGCCAGGTGGTCCAGCCTTTTCATGGTCCTTTGCTATGTCATAGCAGACTTCTGTAGGGACCTTTAGGATCTTCTAAATGTTTTAGCTGTCAAATCACTCACCTTTCTAATTGAACGTTGAACCCTAATATATAAAATAGATAGAAGGTGATCTGAGCTTATTGAAGTAGAGGTGAGGGACTAGCTCTTGTTCAACCAACTACCTCAGAGATGACTCCTAAGACACTTGAGAAAAAGCTTTGGTGTTCTAAAGATCTTACAGTTTGGAAACCATTGGTTCAGTCCAATCTTAATTTGAGAGATGGAAAACTGGAGTCCTGAAAAGGTATAAATTGTGCTTATAGCCAAACACACACTAAATATCTCCCAATTCAATGGAGTTAAGCTGGGACAAGGCTAAACTGGAACAGTTTTTGTTTTATTCTATTTTATTTAAATTTTTTTAACTTAAATTGAATACACTAACTTAATTTCAGAGGTAGAGATCAGTGATTCAACAGTTTTATATAATGTGCTCAGCACATCACATGCCCTCCTTAATGTCCATTGCCCAGGTACCCCATTTTCCCAAACCGCTTCCCTCCAGCAACCCTCAGTTTGTTTCCATGATTAGGAGTTTCTTATGGTTTGTCTCCTTCTCTGATTTCATCTTCTTTTATTTTTTTCCTCTCTATCCCTATGATCCTCTGCTTTCTTTCTTAAATTCCACATATAAATGAGATCATATAATCATTGTCTTTCTCTGATTGACTTATTTCACTTAGCATAATACCCTCCAGTTCCATTCACATTAATGCAAATGCCAAGATTTCAATTTTTTGTTGGCTGAGTAGTATTCCATTGTAGGTATATACCACATCTTTGTTATCCATTCATCTGTTGATGGACATCTCAGTCCTTTCCATAGTTTGGCTATTGTGGACATTGCTGCTATAAATATTGGAGTTCAGGTGCCCTTTCAGATCACTATGTTTGTATCTTTGGGGTAAATACTGGGTAGAGCAATTGTTGGGTTATAGTGTAGTTCTATTATTAACTTTTTGAAGAAACTCCCCATTGTATTCCAGTGCACCAGCTTACATTCCCACTAACAATGTAAGAGGGTTTCCATTTCTCCATGTCCTTGCCAACATCTGTTGTTTCCTGAGTTGTTAATTTTAGCCATTCTGACTGGTGTGAGGTGTTAGCTCATTGTGGTGTTTTGTTTTGTTTTGTTTTTTGTTTTTAATTTTTTTTATTTTTTAAATTTTTATATAAACATATAATGTAACCCCACCACCCTCTCCCAACACACCTCCCCGCAACCCCCTCAATTTGTTTTATGACATTAAGAGTCTCTTTTGGTTTGTCTCCTTCCCGATCCCATCTTGTTTCATTTATTCTTTTCCTACCCCCTTATCCCTCACCCCCGTTGCATCTCCACTTCCTCCTATCAGGGAGATCATATGATAGTTGTCTTTCTCCGATTGACTTATTTCACTAAGCATAATACCCTCTAGCTCCATCCAGCTCGCAAATGGCAAGATTTCATTTTCTTTGATGGCTGCATAGTATTCCATTGTATATATATACAATATCTTCTTTATCCATTCATCTGTTGATGGACATCTAGGTTCTTTCCATAACTTGGCTATTGTGGACATTGCTGCTATAAACATTCAGGTGCACGTGCCCCTTCAGATAACTATGTTTGTATCTTTAGGGTAAATACACAGTAGTGCAATTGCTGGGTCATAAGGTAGCTCTATTTTCAATTTTTTGAGGAACCCCCATGCTGTTATCCAGAGGGGTTGCACCAGCTTGCATTCCCACCACAGTGTAGGAAGGTTCCCCTTCTCCGCATCCTCACCAGCATCTGTCATTTCCTGACTTGTTAATTTTAGCCATTCTGACTGGTGTGAGGTGGTATCTCATTGTGGTTTTGATTTGTAGTTCCCTGATGCCGAGTTATGTGGAGCATCTGGAGACAGATGGATGTCCAGAAAAAATCTGGATGTTTTCTTTGCAGAAATGTCTGTTCATGTCCTCTGCCCATTTCTTGATGGGATTATTTGTTCCTTGGGTGTTGAGTTTGATAAGCTCTTTATAGATTTTGGATACTAGCCCTTTATCTGATATGTTGTTTGCAAATATCTTCTCCCATTCTGTCAGTTGTCTTTTGGTTTTGTTAACTGTTTCCTTTGCTGTGCAAAAGCTTTTGATCTTGATGAAGTCCCAATAGTTCATTTTTCCCCTTGCTTCCCTTGCCTTTGGCGTTGTTCCTAGGAAGAAGTTGCTGCGGCTGAGGTCGAAGAGGTTGCTGCCTGTGTTCTCCTCAAGGATTTTGATGGATTCCTTTCTCACATTGAGGTCCTTCATCCATTTTGAGTCTATTTTCATGTGTGGTGTAAGGAAATGGTCCAATTTCATTTTTCTGCATGTGGCTGTCCAATTTTCCCAACACCATTTGTTGAAGAGGCTGTCTTTTTTCCATTGGATATTCTTTCCTGCTTTGTCAAAGATAAGTTGACCATAGAGTTGAGGGTCTATTTCTGGTCTCTCTATTCTGTTCCATTGATCTATGTGTCTGTTTTTGTGCCAGTACCATACTGTCTTGATGATGACAGCTTTGTAATAGAGTTTGAAGTCTGGAATTGTGATGCCACCAACTTTGGCTTTCTTTTTCAATATTCCTTTGGCTATTTGAGGTCTTTTCTGGTTCCATATAAATTTTAGGGTTATTTGTTCCATTTCTTTGAAAAAATTGGATGGGACTTTGAAAGGGATTGCATTAATTGTGTAGATAGCTTTAGGTAGCACAGGCATTTTCACAATGTTTATTCTTCCAATCCATGAGCATGGAACATTTTTCCATTTCTTTGTGTTTTCCTCAATTTCTTTCATGAGTACTTTATAGTTTTCTGAGTATAGATTCTTTGCCTCTTTGGTTAGGTTTATTCCTACATATCTTATGGTTTTGGGTACAATTGTAAATGGGATTGACTCCTTAATTTCTCTTTCTTCTGTCTTGTTGTTAGTGTAAAGAAATGCAACTGATTTCTGTGCCTTGATTTTATATCCTGGCAGTTTACTGAATTCCTGTACAAGCTCTAGCAGTTTTGGAGTGGAGCCTTTTGGGTTTTCCACATATAGTATCATATCATCTGCAAAGAGGGATAGTTTGACTTCTTCTTTGCCGATTTGGATGCCTTTAATTTCTTTTTGTTGTCTGATTGCTGAGGCTAGGACTTCTGGTACTTTGTTGAATAGCAGTGGTGATAATGGACATCCCTGCCATGTTCCTGACCTTAACAGAAAAGCTCTGTTTTTCTCCATTGAGAATGATATTTGCAGTGGGTTTTTCATAGATGGCTTTGATAATATTGAGGTTTGTGTCCTCTATCCCTATACTTTGGACAGTTTTGATCAGGAAGGACTGCTGTACTTTGTCAAATGCTTTTTCAGCATCTATGGAGATTATCATATGGTTCTTGTTCTTTCTTTTGTTAATGTATTGTATTACATTGATTTGATTTGCGGATGTTGAACCAACCTTGCGGCCTTGGAATAAATCCCACTTGGTCGTGGTGAATAATCCTTTTAATGTACTGTTGGATCCTATTGGCTAGTATTTTGGTGAGAATTTTCGCATCTTTGTTCATCAAGGATATTGGTCTGTAATTTTCTTTTTGGATGGGATCCTTATCTAGTTTGGGGATCAAGGTGATGCTGGCCTCATAAAATGAGTTTGGAAGATTTCCAGTTTTTGGAATAGTTTCAGGAGAATAGAAATTAATTCTTCTTTAAATGTTTGGTAGAATTCCCCTGGGAAGCCATCTGGCCTGGGGCTTTTGTTTGTTTGGAGATTTCTGATGACTGTTTCAATCTCCTCACTGGTTATGCGTCTATTCAGGTTTTCTATTTCTTCCTGGATCAGTTTTGGCAGTTTATATGTCTCTAGGAAAGCATCCATTTCTTCCAGATTGTCAAATTTGTTGGCATAGAGTTGCTCATAATATGTTCTTATGATTGTTTGTATTTCTTTGGTGTTGGCTGTGATCTCTCCTCTTTCATTCATGATTTTATTTATTTGGGTCTTTTCTCTTTTCTTTTTGATAAGTCTGGCCAGGAGTTTATCAATCTTATTAATTCTTTCAAAGAACCAGCTCCTAGTTTCGTTGATTTTTTCTATTGTTTTTTTGTTGTTGTTGTTTCTATTTCATTGATTTCTGCTTTGATATTGATTATTTCTCTTCTCCTGCTGGGTTTAGGCTTTCTTTGTTGTTCTTTCTCGAGCTCCTTTACGTGTAGGGTTAGGTTGTGTATTTGAGACCTATCTTGTTTCTTTTTTTTTTTTTATAATTTTTTTTTTAAAGATTTTATTTATTTATTTGACAGAGATTACAAGTAGGCAAGAGAGGCAGGCAGGGAGAGAGAGGAGGAAGCAGGCTCTCCGCGGAGCTGAAAGCCCGATGCGGGGCTCGATCCCAGGACCCTGGGATCATGACCTGAGCCGAAAGCAGAGGCTTTAACCCACTGAGCCACCCAGGCGCCCCCTTATCTTGTTTCTTGACAAAGGCTTGTATTGTATATATTTTCCTCTCAGGACTGCCTTTGCTGTGTCCCACAGATTTTGGACCATTGTGTTTTCATTATCATTTGTTTCCATGGTTTTTTTCAATTCTTCTTTAATTTCCTGGTTGACCCATTCATTTTTTAGAAGGATGCTGTTGAGTCTCCATGTGTTTGGGCTCTTTCCAAATTTCCTCTTGTGATTGAGTTCTAGCTTCAGAGCATTGTGGTCTGAAAATATGCATGGAATGATCCCAGTCTTTTGATACCGGCTGAGACCTGATTTATGACCCAGGAAGTGATCTCTTCTGGAGAATGTTCCATGGGCACTAGAGAAGAATGTGTATTCTGTTGCTTTGGGATGGAATGTTCTGAATATATCTGTGATGTCCATCTGGTCCAGTGTGTCATTTAAGGCCTTTATTTCCTTGTTGATCTTTTGCTTGGATGATCTGTCCATTTCAGTGAGGGGAGTGTTAAAGTTCCCTACTATTATTATTGTATTGTTGTCGATGTGTTTCTTTGATTTTGTTATTAATTGGTTTATATAGTTGGCTGCTCCCATGTTAGCGGCATAGATATTTAAAATTGCTAGATATTCTTGTTGGACAGACCCTTTGAGATGATATAGTGTCTTTCATCATCTCGTATTATAGTCTTTGGCTTAGAATCGAATTGATCTTCCATAATGATTGCCACCCCAGCTTTCTTCTGATGTCCATTAGCATGGTAAATTGTTTTCCACCCCCTCACTTTCAATCTGGAGGTGTCTTCGGGTCTAAAATGAGTTTCTTGTAGGCAGCATATTGATGGGCTTTGTTTTTTTATCCATTCTGAAACACTATGTCTTTTGATTGGGGCATTTAGCCCATTTACATTCAGGGTAACTATTGAGAGATATGAATTTAGTGCCATTGTATTGCCTGTAAGGTGATTGTTACTGTATATTGTCTCTGTTCCTTTCTGATCTAGTACTTTTAGGGTCTCTCTTTGCTTAGAGGATCCCTTTCAATATTTCCTGTAGAGCTGGTTTGGTGTTTGCAAATTCTTTCAGTTTTTTTAGTCCTGGAAGCTTTTTATCTCTCCTATTTTCAATGATAACCTAGCTGGATATAGTATTCTTGGCTGCAAGTTTTTCTTGTTTAGTGCTCTGAATATATCATGCCAGTTCTTTCTGGCCTGCCAATCTAATATTTTTACCATTGTATGTTACAGACTTCTTGTCCCACGCTGCTTTCAGGATTTTCTCTTTGTTGCTAAGACTTGTAAATTTTACTATTAGATGACGGGATGTGGACCTATTCTTATTGATTTTGAGGGGGACTCTCTGCACCTCCTGGATTTTGATGCTTGTTCCCTTTGCAATATTAGGGAAATTGCAATAATTCTCTCCAATATACCTTCTGCTCCCCTGTCTCTTTCTTCTTCTTCTGGAATCCCAATTATTCTAATGTTGTTTTGTCTTATGGTTTCACTTATCTCTTGAATTCTCCCCTTGTGGTCCAGTAGTTGTTTGTCTATCTTTTCTCAGCTTCTTTATTCTCTGTCATTTGGTCTTCTATATCACTCATTCTTTCTTCTGCCTCATTTATCCTAGCAGTAAGAACCTCCATTTTTGATTGCACCTCATTAATAGCTTTTTTGATTTCAACTTGGTTAGATTTTAGTTCTTTTATTTCTCCAGAAAGGGCTTTTATTTCTCCAGACAGCGTTTCTCTAATATCTTCCATGCCTTTTTTGAGCCCGCTAGAACCTTGAGAATCATCATCCTGAATTCTAGATCTGACATATTACCAATGTGTGTATTGATTAGGTCCCTAGCCTTAGGTACTGCTTCCTGTTCTTTTTTTTTTTTTTTTTGTGGTGAGTTTTTATGCCTTGTTATTTTGTCCAGATAAGAATATTTGAAGGAGCAGATGAAACACTAAAAGTGTGGCAAAGACCCCAGGAAAATGTGCTTTAACCAAATCAGAAGAGACCCCAAATCATGGGGGGGGAGGGGAGAAAGGGGGTAAAAAGAAGTACAGAAAAGAGAAAAAAATTTTAAAAGAGAACACAAATAAAAAAAATATAAAAAAAATATATATTAGACTGGTGACTAGAACAGGGTCACCAACTTAATTTTGGGAGTATTTTGGTCTCTTAGAAGAAACTACCTCCCAAATTTTTAAAGAATGAAAAACATACATAAGGGTAAACACAATGAAGGGTTGGAATATGATTTTAAAGATGAAAAAAAAATTTTTTTAATTTCTAACAAAGGAGTTGATAAGGTAAGTTGATTGGGAAAATAAGAAAAAAGAAAGTGGAGAGAATTTGCTTGGGCTGGAGACTAGATCAAGCCCGGTGCTAGATTTAGGGTGTATTTTGATCTATTAGAAGAAGTTGTACCCCAAATTTTTTAGAAGAAAAAACCCTATGTGTATACAAAGAATAAAGTTAGATACAATGAAGGATAAAATATGACTATAATAATAAAGGTTCAAAAAAGATTTTTTTAATGAAAGTTATTAAGATAAACTCATTAAAAAACATTAAAAGAGGAAAGGGTAAAAGTTAAAAAAATTAGCAGAAGAGAAAAAAAATTAAAAAATTAATTAACGTTGCAAGACTAAAAATTCATGGGGAAAAAGTCATGAATTCCATGCTTTGCTTTCTCCTCTGGAATTCCGCTGTTCTCCTTGGTAAGTGAACTTGGTCTTGGCTGGATTTCTTGTTGATCTTCTGGGGGAGGGGCCTGTTGTAGTGATTTTCAAGTATCTGTGCTCCAGGCGGAATTGCATCGCCCTTACCAGGGGCCAGGCTAAGTAACCTCTCAGGTTCGCTTTCGGGAGCTTTTGTTCCCTGAACGCTTTCCGTAGAGTTCCGGAGGACGGGAATGAAAATGGCGGCCTCCCAATCTCCGGCCTGGAGGAGCCAAGAGCTCGGGACCCCACTCTTCAGTGTGCCTTCAGAGAAAAGCGCTTAATCACTCACATCTCCCCAGCCTCCAGCCTCGCTTGGAGAAAATTGCGCAATCACTCCCATCTCCCTGGCCTCCGGCTGTGCTCTGAGCTCACCCAGCCTGTGACCAAGCATCTCTGTCTCTGGCACACAGCCCCACCTGGAGTCTCTGAACCCTGCAGATCCCTCAGGTCTTCCAGGTCGGAGTCTCCCTGGATCTTGTGGGGACCCCACGCACAGAGCACCGGCCCGATTCAAGGATTACGGATCAAGGTAACCCTGAGTTGAGAGCTCACTTCTCAGTTCTATCTCTGTAGCCGGCTTCCCTGCTCTAATACCTGTGAGCTCTTCGACACTTAGACACCCTCGATCCTTCTGTGACCCTGCAGGACCTGGGGCCACGCTGTCCCCGCAAGGTCTTCACCCCGGTTTAGCCTCTGGAGTGATATCCCTCCATGGAGCAGACTTTTAAAAGTCCTGATTTTATGCTCCTTTGCTTGGCCACTTGCCTGGAGCCGGCCCCTCCCCCCATGGTCTATCTTCCCATGGCTTTGGATTCACGTCTCTGCTGGTCCTACCTTTCAGAAAGTGGTTGATTTTCTGTTCCTAGAATTGTTGCTCTTGTCTTAGATCTCCTGTTGGATTTGTGGGTATTCAGAATGGTTTGATAAGCCAACTAGCTGATCTCCTGCTCTCTGATGTCCTCTCAGCACCTACTTCTCTGCCATCTTGACTCCTCCTCCTCATTGTGGTTTGGATTTGTATTTTCCTGATGCTGAGTAATGTTGAGCATTTTTTCATGTGTCTGCTGGCCATTTATATTTCTTCTTTGGAGAAATATCTGCTTATGTCTTCTGCCCATTTCTTTTTTTTTTTTAATTCAGTGTTTATAATTATTATTTTTTCTTTCTTTTATTGTTTTATATTAGTCACCATACACTATATCATTAGTTTTTGATGTACTGTTTCAAGATTCATTGTTTATGTATAACACCCAGTGCTCCATGCAATACATGCCCTCCTTAATACCCACCACCAGAGTCACCCATCTCCCATCCCCCCTCCCCTCTAAAACCCTCAATTTGTTTCTCAGAGTCCACAGATTTCATAGTTCGTCTCCCCCTCCGATTTCACCCCCTTCACTTTTCCTTTCTTTCTCCTAATATCCTCCATGTTATTCCTTATGTTCCACATGTAAGTGAAACCATATGATAATTGACTTTATCAATTATCATTTGACTTATTTCATTCAGCATAATCTCCTCCAGTCCCATCCGTGTTGGTGCAAAAGTTGGGTATTCATCCTTTCTGATGGGTGAGTAATATTCCATTGTATATATGAACCTCATCTTCTTTATCCATTTGTCTGTTAAAGGGCATCTTCTCTCCTTCCACAGTTTGGCTATTGTGGACATTGCTGTTATGAACATTGGGATATGTTTGGCCCTTCTTGATTGGATTATTTGTCCTTTGCATTTTGAGCTTGATAAGTTTTTTTTTTTTTAGATTTTGGATGCTAGTTCTTTATCTGATATAAAATTTTCAAATATCTTCTCCCATTCTCTTGGTTGTCTTTTTATTTTGTTGACCATTTCCTTTGCTGTGCAAAAACTTCTTATCTTGATGAAGTCCCAACAGTTCATTTTTGCCTTTGTTTCCTTGCCTTTGGAGATATGTCTAGTAAGAATTTGCTGTGGCCAAGGTCACAGAGAATGCCTGTTTTCTCGAGGGTTTTGATGGATTCCTGTCTCACATTTAGGTCTTTCATCCATTTTGGGTCTATTTTTGTGTATTCTGTAAGGAATGGTCCAATTTCATTCTTCTGCATGTGGCTGTCCAATTTTCCCAACACCATTTGTTGAAGAGACTGTCTTTTTTCCATTGGATGTTCTTTCCTGCTTTGTCAAAGATTAGCTGACCATAGAATTGAGAGTCCATTTCTGGATTCTTTATTCTGTTCCATTGGCCTGTGTGTCTGTTTTTGTGCCAGTACTGTACTGTCTTGATGAGTATAGTTTGTAATTGAGCTTGATGTCCAGAATTGTGATGCCACCAGGCTTGGTTTTCTTTTTCAACATTCCTTTGTCTATTTGGGGTCTTTTCTGGTTCCATGCAAATTTTAGGATTATTTGTTCCAGTTTGAGGAAAAACTTGATGGTATTTTGATAGAGATTGCTTTGAATGTATAGATTGCTCTAGGTAGCATAGATATTTTAACAGTATTTGTTCTTTTCATCCATGAGCATGGAATATTTTTCAATTTTTTTATGTGTCTTCCTCAATTTCTTTCATGAGCGTTCTATAGTTTTTAGAGTACAGATCCTTTCCCTCTTTGGTTAGGTTTATTCCTAGGTATCTAATGGTTTTAGGTGCAGTTGTAAATGGGATTGACTCCTAAATTTCTCTTTCTTCTTTATCATTGCTAGTGTATAGAAATGCAAATTGTTTCTGTGCATTGATTTTATATCCTACCACTTTGCTGAATTCCTATATGAGTTCTAGAAATTTTGGGGTAGAGTCTTTTTTGGGTTTTCCACATAATGTCATCTGTGAAGAGTGAGAGTTTGACTTATTTGCTGATTTGGGTGCCTTTTATTTCTTTTTGTTGTCTGATTGCTGAGACTAGGGCTTTTAGAATAGCAGTGGTGATAGTGAACATCCCTGCTGTGTTCCTGACCTTAGGGGAAGGATCTCAATTTTTTCCCATTGAGAATTATATTTGCTGTGGGCTTTTCTTGTATGGCTTTTATGATAGTGAGCTATGTTCCCTCTATCCCTACATTGTGAATCATTTTAATTTGGAAAGGATGCTATACTTTGTCAAATGCATCTTTGTATTTATTGAGAGGATCATATGGTTCTTGTATTTTCTTTTGTTTATGTAGTGTACCACACTGATTGATTTGTGGATGTTGAACTACCCTTGCAGCCCAGGAATAAATCCCATTTGGTTCTGGTGAATAATCCTTTTAATGTACTGTTGGATCCTATTGGCTAGTATTTTGGTGAGAAATTTTGCATTCATGTTCATCATAAATATTGGTCTGTGAACTGGAGCAGTTTCTACATTATTGGTTAAATCATATGCACCTTGTTAAATCATATACTGTCCAGGTTTTGACCTTTTTTGGATATATATAAGTTGGCATTGCCTGGTATATCCAAAGAATCTGCAAAAGCCCCACCTGGTTTCTAATGAGAGTAGTCAGAAGCCACTCAGGAGGCCTCCTGTTTGTAAACAATGGTCAGAGAGAGGGAACTTTTATTTTTCGCAGTGAGCACAGTTATACTGTGCCTTGTACTGCCTTAGAGAAGAGCTAATTTCCTCTGCTCTGTGTTCTAAGGAAAATATCTCTACTTTTGACAGATGTTCTAATTCAACAATTAGCAGTGACTATGACATACAAAAATTACCAGTTGCTAAAGCCTCACTTAGCCAAATGGGAGACATAGGGTATTTTTATACCCGCCAGCCTTCGGTTATGTAGCTTGAGGCACACTCTTGCCCAGTATTTCTCTGGCTTATGTGTTTCACCAGTAACTGTAATTTATTTTTAAATGTTCTAAAAATGTGCCCATCCAATAGCTTCTGGGTGGTGGGAGGAGAAAAGAAAAGCACGGGGTGCTCTATGAAATGGCACCCACTAAAGAGCTTCTTTACTGGACTTTGGTCACATTACACCATGGGAAAGTCTGCCAACACTTCAGCCAAAGGGCAGCTTTATTAAGAGAGCCCCCAAATGGGACATTTTTGCCCCAGCAGATGAGTCTTTTCCTTGCCACTCAGGTGTTCTGAGTAAAATTAAGACAGGAGATTTCTTGGCTTTAGTGCTCTCAGCTCCTCTTTCTGGATTTCTCCCACCCCTTGTTAGTAAAACATACATCCTCCATTTGTCTACTGCATACTACTACATGCAACTACTACCAGGTATTTTCCACATCTCCATTTTTCTCCCAACAGCATCTATTCTCAGAAAAATTCATTCTTAGTACTTTGAAATAACTACAGAGCCTCACAATTGGAAAACCATTGATAGCTATTTCCAAACCTTTTGCACTACCCTTGTTTTAGTAAAATAAATGTACACATATACATATTTACATACATATATACAAATATACAAATGAGCAGGCACTTGCAATAGAAGTGTACTCAAAATATATGCAAGCCTCGTGGATGCTACATTCTAAAGATCAGAAGAACTCTCTTTCTGACTTGGTCCCCAGTGGCCTTATAACAATCTGTTTCAGGCTTCCTGACAGTTGGGTTGTCTGCCCTTTTCTCCAGCTCACCATTCAGACAGCCATAGTACATAATACTTTCACATAGGGCATATCTTGCTCTCCACATCCAACTCCTTCCCAATTCTATTCTACCATGTCTCACATATTTCTCTATCTTCGCTCTTAGCACCCTAATTCAGGTCTTATTATCGGTTACTTGAATTGGTAGAACAGCTCCCTACCAACATTTATGTCTCCTGTTTCCTCCCAATGAAGTCTCTTTTCCACATCACTGCCACTTCCAAATGTGCCTCTTTTTGGCTCTGATTTCCAAAGGCTCCTCCTCTGCCTATACTATTAATTAAATCAGTAATTCAGGATGTCATTCATTTACTGTATATGCCTAATCTGCCTTTTCTGGCTTCCTGCATTCCTCTGAAATTATTTTCCAGACACATGAAACTTTCTGCTATTCCATAACAAACTTCACATTTTATACCTTCATGCCATTGTAGTTTCCTCTGCCTCAAAAAAAAACTCCTCACTTTCATGCTTTAATCCATTTATTTAAGTCCTACTTTTTAATGCATACTAAGTTTTTCACAATCTATCACCTGTAACGTCTGCCTGTTTTTCCAAGCACATATCAGCTATAACCTCCTCTATTAAGTCTTTCTTGCCTTCCCAAAGCAATATGATTTCTATATCGTCTAAACTTTCTTTGTATTTTATCTGTGCTTTTCTTAGGACATGTTTTTGTTTTGTTATATCTTATACTGTGGCTTTCCAGTTAAAAAATACCTAGTCTGTGGCATATACTGTGATAGATCATATGATTATATCTAATACTCCTTATTACCATTGCTAGGTCTATAATCTTATACCTATTTTAAATATTAGGAAAATAAAGCTCAGAGTAAAAGCTACTTGCCCAAGGCCAAATCGCCAATGAGTTTTGGATTTAGGAATCAAACCAAGCCTATTCTCTTTCCTGTTTACATGATGCTCTGATTATGATCATCATTATACCTCCTTATCCCCCAAAACGTATCACAGAGTTAATGAAGACATGAGCTAAGTCTTATTTACCTCAATGCTAGCTATATCTTACTTACTAAATATTGATGAAACTGGATTGATTGAGTTTCATTCAATTGCACTGTAGGTGAGGGACCTTGGGGAAGGGGAGTCAAATGGGTTGGTAATCTCTACATGCCTTAGAATTGGTTAACCCTGCTAGTATGGGACTTTTCACACAAAAGGGCCTGAATAACTCAGCGAGTCTCAATCTATATAGGTCTTAATTTTCTAGCTTTCTAGAAGTTGCTACTGTGTAACTCCTGGCTGCCACACAGTCTGTTGTAGCTTTAAATATTCACTATGTTAATGCTGATTACTGAATAAAGTGGCAATTAAGTTTTCATGGCATAATTTCTATGTTGCACTAGAACAGTGCTAATAGTACATTGTGTCTATCCCTTCAAAGAACCCACCTGTTCTTTGGGGGAGACAGCAGCAGGCTGATGCTGTGGGATGCTCATTGAAGTGCTGGTGTTAGTTAAGGGATTCAATCACTGTCTCAAGAGCTACAGAAAATCTGAACTACAGGAGAGGTGAAAGATGTATACTTTCTTTCAACTCTGCCCTGACTGGGGTTGAATTTGTCTTGGACTTAAAGGAATCCTTCCTCTCTGTCCTTTGCTATTTATATTTCCTGGTGTTTAAAAAGGCAACTGAACCATATTTTATAGGCTGGTTCCCTTCTTACCAAAAGGCAAGACCACAGGCTTCTAAAATTATACCTGTGCCATAGGAATTACTCTCTGCATCATGTGTGTCTCACTACACTTGTAGTCTCAACCTCCATTTCCCACTGCAATTCCTCAAACTTAAGCCCAATTTCTCATCTCTGCTCCATCCCTTTGGATCAGAATCTTCCTTCAGACTTAATCTTCATTTACCCAGCTCACTGTTATTATTATTCAGGAAACTGATCTGTTCATCTTTGTTCTGGCTTTAGGCCCCACAGCCAAGGGCCATCCTTACCCCTTGGGCCACAGCCCAGTTCATAGTCCTAAATAGACCACTCTAGCAAGCTGAGTGGTAGGCAGGCTGGGACAGAGCTAAAAATGGAAATAGAAGGACTGCAGCTGGAAGAGACTGGCCTAACTACAGAGCTGACCTGTGAAGAAGAAAGCCATCAACCCAAATATTATACCCATAGGAGCCTGGAGGAGGGAGCCAGCATTAAGGCCCAAGATGGTTCTATCTGGTGGGCAGGACATGGAGATTAGAGTGCTGGTTAGTGGCAATATGGAAAGTCAGACTCATAACAGCTTTGTCATTGTGAGTAGTTTGGATAATTTGGAGAAGTCCACCCTAGCCAAAGGTGAATTAGGCATAATGAAAAGGAGTTTGGACTTTGGAATTAAAAGGACTTGAGTTCTAGTTCCAGCTGATCCCTGACTAACTCTGTCATTTGGGACAACTTAATCTCTGTGACCCTTGGTTTCCCCACACAGAAATAAATGGCATAATAATTATCCCTTAAGGCTATGATGAGTTTAAATATGGTAATATGTATTAAATGCCCCATATGGGAACTGACAGTAAGAGACAGTTCATATTAGATGGTAGGAATAAGACACCAGGAAAAGGATTAGGTTATAGGCAGGTAGTAGACAGTGGCTTGTGTTTAGGGTCTCAGAAGTAGAAATGAAGTGCAAACCAAGAAGCAAGGTCAGAAGACCAGGAATACAGATGGCACATAGTGAGCCAGAGCCAGGGTAAGACAGTGCCAGAGCAAACTGGTGGGTCAGAGGTTGCTAACGTCATCTCTGCCCTCATTAGGTCTGGTCAAGGAATTGGGCAGAGGGCCCTTGGAGACTCTTGTTTTTTTTGTTTGTTTGTTTGATTTTTTAAGATTTATTTATTTATTTATTTATTTAACAGAAAGAGATCACAAGTAGGCAGAGAGGCAGACAGAGAGAGAGGGGAGAAGCAGGCTCCCAGCCGAGCAGAGAGCCCGATGCGGGGCCAGAACCCAGGACCCTGGAATCATGACCCGAGCTGAAGGCAGAGGCCTTAACCCACTGAGCCACCCAGGCGCCCCGCTTGGAGCCTCTTGATGAGCATGCAAGGTATTATAAAGCAGAACAGCCTCTCAAGTAGATGATGAGAGCAGCTGCCTGAGAAACAATGGGAAAGGCACTGCCATCAGTTCCACCTGCCTTACCTCTGCCAGGAACTGGTACAGCCACCTGGAATCCTGTCCCAGAAACCAGGAACATACACTGCAATGGCACTGTACTTAGTTCTTATATTAGAGGTACTGATTAAGGCAGGAGATTACTGGTGGTCAACAAACAGGTTGTAACAGAGTAGAGTCATCCTTCAAGGGAGGAAGAAGATTAGAAGTCAGATACTGAGATAGGCCCACTGACAAGGCTTGCCTTGCTCCTTCTCTGTTCCTTCTTCTGGCTCTTGACTGATTTCTCTTGTTTGCCCTTCTGGCCATGATAGGCATGATATATGTATGTTGATATACATATTATACATGTTGATATCACAGTCATGATACACGTGTGTATATATGTATGTGTGTATACACATACATACACATATGAATAAAAATAAGAAGAATGAATATTAAAAAATCAAAACATATAGTAATGAAGTTGTCTAAATATTTTTTTTAAGATTTTATTTATTTATTAGTTAGAGAGAGCAAGCACAGGCAGACAGAGAGGCAGGCAGAGGCAGAGGGAGAAGCAGGCTCCCTGCCAAGCAAGGAGCCCAATGTGGGACTCGATCCCAGGACGCTGGGATCATGACCTGAGCCGAAGGCAGCCGCTTAACCAACTGAGCCACCCAGGTGTCCCGAAGTTCTCTAAATATTTTAAGAGGCCCATAATTTCAATCTTTCTTTCTGTATTAATTATAGTTTATATAAGCATCCCTGCCCCAAACTTTAAACTCTATGAGGGCAGAGAAAATTATCGGAGTTTGCCTAGCACAGAATAAGTCCCTGCATTCATTAATTGAATGAATCACCTGCATTTCAATCCCTGTGGGAGGCACTTTGGTATATTATTTCTCAGGTTTTGCCACAATCTTGTGAAGGATCATTAAGCTAAATAATATAAATTTTGACAAAACTGAGATACAGAGAATGTCCATACAAAATTTGTAAGTGACAGAGTTGGGAAATAACCTTTATTCTAGCTCATGTATCATATAGTATGTCTAGATATGTGAATTGGTAACGTGATTATTCATCACTGTAGCTCTAAAGTGGGAAGGAGAACACACAGGAATTCTGGGATCAAACGGATAGTATAAAGTGTCAGAGAGGGGGAAAAATAGGAATCTTCCATTTCCAGAATGACATAATTAATAGTAGCGCTCTTTGACTAGTATAGTATTGCCAGATTTAGCAAATTTAAAAATCCCACATAAATTTAAATTTCAGGCAAGTAACAAATATTTTTTTTGGTATGAGTATATCTCATAACAAAAATTGCATGGAACATACTTATATTAAAAATTGTTGTTTACCTGAAATTTAAATTTAACAGGGGCATGCTGTTTTTATCTGACAGCCCTACTCTGGTTTGATCTATCAGATAGCTTCGAGAGATTTTGGTTAAGATTAAAGGGAATGGGTTCTGATTAAAGAGGTGATTTACAGGTGGAACAAATTTGTGTGACTGTGTGTCCTTTCAGTCACTCAATAAACATTTTGGGTGCAGCTGCCCCAGGCAAGACTCTTTAAAGAAGGGAGAAATGTCCAGGTCCTAGTTTTCCTCTTTCAATACTTAGAGCCCAATAGAAGAGCAGAAGAACATATGTAAGTTACAATAATATTAGGCTATGAGAGGTATGTGACAAATTGCTGGAAGAGATTGAGTATGGCCTTGATACAGGGACGTCTTCCTGGGAAAAATTTACTTCAGCTAGGCATGACCTAGGGTCATTTCTCTGCTACCACTTCACAGCCTCAGCTGTACATCCTGATGAAATGCTTTCACCTCAAATGCAAGTCTGTGTATATCCTGCTCTTGCTTAAAATCCTTTAGTGGTCCCCCTAATCTTTTAAATGATACCAAACCCATCTACTTGGGATAAAACTCAGTCTGATAGAGACCCTTTGTATTGTCCCAGCCTCATCTCCATTCTGCCTTGGCTCTGAAAAAATGTTTTGCTGGATCAGTCATGCTCTGCTTGTCCTCATGCCTTCCCCTCAGGCTGGTCACTCCCCGATAGGGCTTTAGCTTTGCCTCACATGCCTATTTCCCACTATCTTATATATGGTTACTAGTCATGAAGCTAGTATATGGCCAGCTCTTTACTAGATACTTAATTTAATCCTCCAAGACTCTGTTGCTGAACCACACCTCTCCCTGCCTGCAACCTTGTGGGCTATTAGCTCTCTCATATCAGATCACCTACAAGCAGGTGTGGCCATTGACCATTTCCAGTGTTCTTTATTACAAAGTGAGTTCTTTGAACATAAAGGTAGCATATTACTTTTGTCTGTATCCTCAGGATCTAACACTATGCCAGGCATGTAGAAATGACTCAGACATTTGTTGTATGAACGAATAAATATTTTATGGAAAATAGAAACTCCTTCTAATATTAATGTTACTACAATATCAATAGCTATCACTTAGTGAGCCAGATCATTGTTAAGCATTTTATATACATGCCTTCATTTAATACTCTCAGCGACTACCTGAAGTAGGAATGTTTATAATCTCCATTTCACAGATGGGGAAACAGAGATTAGAAATGTTAGGTAACTTCCCCAAGCTAGTGGTGGAGCTGGCATTCAAACCCAGGTGTGACTGATTGCAGGGCTCACAGTCTGAACCACGAGGCTGTCCTGCCTCTCAACTCTCCCCTAAGACTATCATTATCTTCTTTAGCAGTCGCTTACTCTTTCCTACATGGGTTAAACTCATTTGTCACATCTGACCGCCCAACAAAACCCAGCTGGGCCAAAGAAAACATCTCTATTGGGAGATTCAGGGCTTATGCAAATATCCAGACGGTGAGGAAGGCCTGCGGGTTTTCCTCTGTGCCCTGTTTGTAATAAATAAGCTTCAGCAGCATGCTTAGGTCATTAACAGAGATAGATGGAGCCAGCCAAACCATTGCTCTGCACTTGGCAAAATGGAACTGTTGCTTCTCTGCTTGTGGAGCAGGGTGGTGAAGGAATTCCATAGTCTTTATGTGCTTTAAGAAGATGATTATATGTGGGAGGAGAAATATGCTTCAACGGGATTTGTTGGGAAAATCACTACTGGAGAATGCAAATGAGGGACTGTCTAATGCCATACCTGAGTTTGGGATCTGAGTATAAGTTCTGGCATTGCTGGGAACTCAGTGTCCTCCTTCATAAATTGGGGTGAGAGATACCACATTAAATCAGGACGTTCCAGTGTGTCCTGATGTATACTAATTCTGTGGTATATTAGAAGGCATCATATGGTGCAAATAACTTCATATTTAAAATGAAAATGGAAATGTTTGTTCAGACAAGGTTTTTTTGTTGCTGTTTTTACTGCAGGATTTCTCAGGACCTTTCTGTGTTAATATAGATTACTAATCTCTCCCAGAAGTTTCATACGGCATTTCCCAAACCTGACTGACCACCAAAACACATTCGAAGACCTTATTATAGGAAAGAATTTCCCAGGACAGAGCTCCGGGGAATGCTGTACTAGATGGTATCTGGGAATCATCTGTCTGAAGGAGAGCTGGGCTGCCATTTTGGCTTGGTAGAAATACCTGGGATAGGGTGGCAGATCTGAATTATCTTCTGGTGGTGAAAAGGACACACACAAGTATACTTTTTAAAATTTTTAAAAAATTTTTATAAACATCTAATGTATTATTAGCCCCAGAGGTACAGGTCTGTGACAAGTATACATTTTGGTTTAAAATCTCTTTATCCATCTCTGTCCCTAAAACTTACTTGGTGCCTAAAACTTTGCTGGAGAGAAATTGAGTTTTGCAGGATGCTTTGAAAGATAAGAGTTTATACCTATGTTGAACACTAACATGGTACTACACATTTAACATATTTTTTAGATAAATGATCAAATTTAATTTCCACAAGGCCCCCACAATAATGGTTGTGCATATTGTGTAGTAGATGATATTCACAGCTCTGCCTGAAATATACATATTATAATTTCCATTTAACAAATAATTAAACTAAAGTCCAGGGAGCATAACTATTAGAATAACTAGTAAAGCATCAGAACCAGGATATAAGCCTAAATCTCTTTCACTAAAGTACCAAGATAAATTTCAGTTCTTTCCCAGTTTTGTTTTGTTTATTTTTAAAATCAGGCTGACCTAGATACGTGGTTAATATATGATTGGAATCTTTTGTACTAGTTGCAGACTTAGTTTTTAGCACTTCCTTAATCAGCTGAGGATCAAAGAAAGTTACTAAATTTGTGAAAATTTGCATCAGTTACTACCATTTCTACATAGTAAACTACCCCAAAACTCCATTACCATTTCTGCATAGTAAATCACCCCAAAACTTAGAGGGTTAAAACACAAACTTTCGGATTTGCCCATAGTACTATTGTTGGTCTCATTTGGGGCCAGTCACATGGAGGCAGTTATCTGATAGCTCAACTGGGACTAGAAGGTCTAACACAGCCTTGTTTTCATATCTGATAGCTATTGCTGACTCACAAGAAGACTCCCTATATCCAACAGGCAAATATGGAATTTTTCTCATGGCAGTGTACTTAAGCCTCTTGAGAATTAGGCTTAAGAACTCCCACACCATTAGTTTCCCTACATTCTGCTACTCAAAGCGAGGTATAAAACCAACCTAGATATAAGGGGCAGGAAGTAAACCCTTGTTCTTGGTGGGAAAAGCAACAAAATCACACTTCAGAGTGGCCTTTGGACAGGAATTATTGCAGCCATCTTTGTAAACATTTGGCCACCATTTTAACAGATTTTAAAAAAAATTTTTTAAAGATTTTTTATTTAATTCAATTTATTAACATATAGTGTATTATCATTTTTGTGGTAGAGTCCAGTGATTCATCAATTGCATACAACACCCAGTGCTCATTACATCAAGTGCCTTCCTTAATGCTTATCACCCTGTTAGCCCATCTTCCCACCCATCTCCCTTCCAGCAACACTATTTGTTTTCTATAGTTGAGTCTCTTATGGTTTGCCTCCTGCATGGTTTTATCTTATTTTATTTTATTTTATTTTTCCTTCCTTTCCCTTATGTTCCTCTGTTTTGTTTCTTAAATTCCATGTATGAGTGAAATCGTATGGTATTTGTCTTTCTCTGACTTATTTCTCTTAACATAATGTCCTATACTTCCATCTATGACATTGCAAATGGCAAGACTTCATTTTTTTGATGGCTGAGTAATATTCCATGGTGTGTGTGTGTGTGTGTGTGTGTGCCACTTTGTTGATGAACATGTAGTCTCTTTCCATGTTTTGGCTATTGCGGACATTGCTGCTATAAACATTGGGCTGCAGGTGCCCCTTTAGATCACTGTGTTTGTATCCTTTCATTAAATATTTAGTAGTGTAATTGCTGGGTCATGGTGTAGTTCTATTTTTAACTTTTTGAGGAAACTGCATACTGTTTTCCAGAGTGGCTGTACCAGCTTGCATTCTCATAAAAAGTGTAGAGGGTTCCCCTTTCTCCACATCCTTGCCAACATCTGTTGTTTACCAAGTTGTTATTTTAGCCATTCTGACTGGTGTGAAGTGGTATCTCATTGTGGATTTGATTCGTTTTTCCCTGATGCCTAGTGATGTTGAGCATTTGTTCATGTGTCTGTTGGCCATTTGAATGTCTTCATTGGAGAAATGTCTGTTTATGTCTTTCTTGACTGGATATTTTGTTTCTTGGGTGTTGAGTTTGGTAAGTTATTTATAGATTTTCATACTAGCCCTTTATCTGATATGTTATTTGCAAATATCTTCTCTCATACTGTAGGTGCCTTTTAGTTTTGTTGATTGTTTCCTTTGCTGTGCAAATCTTTTTATCCTGATAAAGTCCTAATGGTTCTTTTTTAGCCGATACTTTTTAGAACACCTGCCTTGGGAATGCCCCCTTTTCTGAGAGTCTGCCTCCCTATTAATGGGGATCCCTCACAGGAGCTGATTAGACAAGAGGTAGACCCTTACCCAAGAAGGAGTCAACCCATTACCAAGTTGGGTCAATCAAATTCTTTTCCTAAGGATTTAAAATTGTGAAGCAAAGATACAAGTTAATGGTGCTGGAATCAAAAGCCATTCCATACGATCATTTCTCCTCCATACTGAAGGAGAGGCAAAAATAGATCATTCATTCATTCACTCAAAAATATTTACAGCATACCCATTGCATATTTGACATTGTGATAGACACTGGCCCATTCTATTGAGAGAGAACAATGAAAGCATATATGCACATGGTTGAGGGAATAACCTCCACATGTTTCTAAATAGACAGAAGATCTGATTCCAGAACTTGGAGATGACTGGTTATACATGCTGCTCTTGTTTGCTCTAAGTTGCCCCTGGAACTGTACAAAAAAATCTTTATCTTCCTTAAGCTGGTAGAAATGGGTTCTGTTACTTGCATCTAAATGAATCTAGATTTAGTTTCTTTTAGGAGAAGCTGCCAGTTACTTTCTGTATTCAGAAAGAATATAACACTGGAACAAATTGTCTACTATTCTGGGACTTTTAAGAATTAGTACCTGGTGACATGGTCATTTGAGTTTAGTGGCAACAGGACCTCAAGATGTCAGACAGATTCTTCTTTATTTTTATACAATAAGAAACTGATAAATATAGTAAATCTCTGACTTGCTTACTGGACAAGAAATGACTTAGAAGGAAATAAGCTCCTAATAATAATTTCTGATAATAATTATTGGGGTGCCTGGGTGGCTCAGTCACTAAGCATCTGCCTTAGGCTCAGGTCATGATCCCTGGATCCCTGCATCGGGCTCCCTGCTGAGCAGGAAGCCTGCTTTCCCACTCCCACTCCCCCTTCTCATGTTCCTGTTCTTGAAATCTCTCTCTCTCTGTCAAATAAACAAATAAAATATTTTAAAAAAATAGTATTGAGTTAACTTTCCACTGATTATTTTTTGAGCACCTACTGTGTACCAGGCACCATTTTAGGCACTTAAGAAACATCAATCAGCCAAACTGATGAAGCTCCCTGTTCTTACAGAGCTTATAGTCTAGCACATTATTCCCAATTAATGAAAAGTAAGAAAAACATGGAAGTCATTTTAACTCTTTTGATCTCTGTAGAAATAAATATTCTCTAAAACAGGTATTTTTTAGAAGGGGTATTTTCTCACTGAGAAATCCAATGGCCAATAATGTATCCAGTTTTAAAATAAACACTGTAGAATAAATAAGTGCAATAGAAAAAAAAAGGGAGTGGCTTAATTGGTTAAGCATCTGACTTTTGACTTCCTCTTGGGTCATAATCTCAGGGTGGTGAGATCCAGCCAGAGCCATTTATTGGGCTCTGTGCTCAGCAGGGAGTATGCTTGTAACTTGCCCTCTGCTCCTCCCCCACTGCTCACATGTATTCTCTTTCTCTCCCTATCTCTAAAATAAATAAATAAGCAAAATACTTTTAAAAAATGAAAAAATACAAATATTAAAATAATACAGTAGTATTGATACAATTGTTTTTTGTGAAATATTTCACTGACTTATTCTCTTACAAGATTGAGTCTATACTTCTTATTATTATTATTCTTTTTTTTTTTGTTTGTTTATACTTCTGACCTGGTGAAGGGCTGAGATACATTTTGCATTGGGGTAGAACTGGTAAGGTCAGGATTAATATATACTATAGCAGGATTTGGGGCATTGTAAGACATATACTATAGCAGGATTTGGGGCATTGTTAAGAGCTTGATTTTATTCTCATTAGTCCTGGGCAGTATTTGTTTCTACTCTTACAATTATTATTGTTAATATAGGTTTAAATCAGTTAATTCTTCTATTCTGCCTATAACTTTGTGAAAACAAAATCTATTTCATTTTTAAAACTATTTTTTTAAATGAAGAATTTTAAACATTTTTCTGAGTCCTTTTTACATGGAAGCTGTTTTTAACTTATAAAAAATATTGCTTCTTTTATCATAGTCAAAATGTTTCTTCTTAGATGACTGGATTTGATTATTGATTCTGGGAGTTCAAACATTAATATCTTTTCTAAATATTGTAAATACATTCACATGAGAATATTTACTTAATTGTCATAACAAACTGCAGGATATTGCAGATATTTTTGCAACAAAGGATGGGAAAGAGAGAGAGAGACATAGACATAGATATAGGTATACAGATACAGATATATGACTTCTGATGTTCTTGCTTTGTTTATAGACAGTGAAATCATTTCCTCCTAGTGGACCCTTTAAAAACTTAATAAAAACAGTTGATAATGTGCCTGTACTTGGTACTGCCCATTTTTGCTCATCCCACAAAAACAAGTCTGTACAATTAGCCCAGGCTATCAGAAGAGATTACACAAAGGAAGATATCATGGACTAACTGCTCAGAAGGAAGGGAGGTAATACAGCATAGGAACTAAGAATATAATCTTCAAGATAAACAGACGGGTTTAGATACAACCTTGGTTACTTACTGGCCACATGACCTCTAACAAATTGCTTACTATCTCTTAATCTCAGCTTTTCTTGTCTGTTATATGGTTACTTGAATAACATTTAGTTCATAAGTTTATTGTAAGAAATAAGCAAAATACTGCAAGTAAAACACAATGGCACAGATTAAGGCACTGTTATTGCTAGTGTCAGATGATAGAATAATAATGGGAGCAAGGGGATATGAGTTAGTAGAACATAGACTTGTAGAACTTAAAGTAGGAAAGGACCTTATCAATCAGCTTTTCCAAGTTATTTTTTGTCAAATGAATATCAAAGGCCCAGAATGGTTAAGTGACTCACCTAGAGTTACTAAACAAGGTGGTAGTGCTAAGACTTATACCCTGATCTACAGTCAGTAAGATACTTTTAAACTGGTCTGTTCTTTTATTTTTCCTTCTCATAACAAGAAGGAAATATCTGTGATCTTTATAGTTAGATTACCTGAGTGACTTTTGCAGTAACTTCAATCCAGGGAGTTACCTGAAACTCTATCACTTAAATGGCTTTTTCAAGAAAAAGAAACTTTTGTATAGTCAGGATAAAAGGGAGTGCAGGGCTTAAAGAACATACTGTATCCCTACTCTATTAACTCTATTTGTATGCTTTCAAAAGGAAATTCTCTTGGGCAGATAAGAAGTTAGTACGCTCAAAGGTAATACATAAATTTCCATGCTCAATAGTCAGGACTTGAGTAGGCTTGTCTATAATGCAGCCCACACCATCCAGAGATTTTCTCTGCCTTCTAGCTCCTATGCATTACTCATGGTTCTGAGCAACAGAGCAGGGCAGTGCTTATTGCTCAGAGTATAAATTCATCATCTGAGGGGGCTGTTCTGAATACACATCTACCCGCTTCCATCCTACCATATACCTCCCTCTCAAGATGCCTTATGGAATATGAGAAGGTTGAGGAACAGTGGAGGAAAGGGCAGTTAACACTGCATTGTGTGGGTACCTGAGGCATGCTGCTGGACCAGGAAACTGAATTCTCTGTGCTGAGCATCTGCACCTTATAAAAGGATCCTTAAAAAAAAAAGTCTATAACTTTCTTATGTGATGCTCTTGTGCAAATCTGGAGAAAGAGAGGCATAAAAATTCATCTTAGTTTGGGATAGCAGCTCAGAAATGCCATAGTGATCAGCTATTTAGTTACATGGGCATGTACTGCCATGATCTCTGATGGGGAATATTTGTTTAATCTCTTCTGGATTGCTAGGCCAAACTGTTTTCCAAGAGAAGGTCAAACAGAGAAAATAATAATTTTATAAGGTTAATTGCATATAATTATACACTACTCATAATTTATTAGAATTTATTTTTTAATTAAAAGTCTTTATTATATGTGCCTATTGAATGAAATGGCAGAAGGCCATTTTACTATGATTCAAATAGCTGGGGAGTAATTTTAGCCTTCTGGGCCTGAAGTTTCTAATCTGGGTTCTTAGAAGAGAATGACACCCAATATGTATATCTTTTGCTTCTGATGTTCTGGGAATGCATATATTTTGTCTTAATATTTATTTTGAGGAATATTAATGAGTTTAAGTTCCAGAGGCCAAATTATGTTGCTTAATATTAATCATAATATTCTAACTGAATTGAAATATGAATGGGCAGAAAATAATTTTAATTTGAGCCATGACCCCCAACCACATTGGCTAACATCATCTCCTTAAACAGAACAGCTATGAATGGTTTTCTTCATGGATTTCTTGTTTCTGCTCAGATTCCTTTTTTAAAAAAAATTGTTCAGTTTCCTAATCACTTAGAATACCTTAGCTGATACATCTTTGTTTAAGGCCAGTTACAGCACTTTGTGAACAAGATTGTAGTCTGGGAAAGGGATGTAAAATAAAATAAAATTCAGATAACTTAGTATCTTTAAATCTCAAGCCTGAGTTTTCTTGCTGGAGCTGCGGTTCATGGAGTAGCTAAGGAGACAAAGCACTCCCACCCCTCTGGATAAGTATCAGCAACCTCTTGTCCAGTCTGTTTTGTTATATACGTTTCCATGGTTTTGGAAGGCAATGGCCTACATAAAGCATTGCACTACTGAAGCTCTTAGGAAAGCTCTGTGAAATAACCTGTCTCTCAGTCAGGATTGGATTATCCAGGGTCTTTGTCTAACTTCCATGATCTTGTGTTTGCAGTGCCAATGTTATTAATAAAATTTTCTAAAATCCCTAAATGATCTTTGCTGTCTCTTACATTTCTGAACATCTCAAAAGTACCTTGGTTAGTGTCTTTTTCTCTTTCTTTCTCTCTCTTATTTCTTTATCTCTACCTGCTCCCCCAAATTTCTCTCTTTTGTACATATTTATTGAGTACCATATGTAGTATTGTGCTATAGGAAAATGGTTCCTAGTAACACAACCCTGCAACACATGCCATTTCTCTTTTCTTGTACCTATTATACCTAAATATTAGCTTGAGTGCCATGATCAGGTTACACTGCCAGAATATTTGGCAGAGTCATGTTTCAAGTCAGGTCAAGTTCTATTTGACTTCACAGTCCCTGCATTTTGCATTTTATCTGACTACTTCAGGGGTCTAAAATGGTCTGGTTACTATAGATGCCCCCAAATCTAGATCAGTAGCTGATTTGTTAATAATTTGTAGACCCCAGGGTCTTCTTATTATTGGTGAGGAAGTTGATCGTAAACATCTAAAGAAAACAAATACCTGAGATGCTTGAGAGGATCCTGTAAGAATAAAAAACACCAGATATTAAAAGATTTTATTTATTGATGTAAAAATATTTATTTAATGTAATTTTATACACACATATATATGCAATATATACATACATATGTACATATTGCATTCATCCAGTAAACATTTTTAGTACAAGAGTGTCTTGGTCATACTCTGTCATTTAATTTTAAATCTTGAATGAATTATTCCATTTCAAGTCCATCTAAATTTTGAAGATGGTGATTCAGAAAGCTCGGACACATAATTATAAAATACTTAAAAAGCAGGTATTAAGGAAGGCACGTATTACATGGAGCACTGGGTGTGGTACATAAACAATGAATCTTGGAACACTGAAAAAATAAAATAAAAATTTTTAAAAAGTAATAAAATGTTTGCTAGAGCAAAACCTTTTCAAAATAATTTGACAAGAGTGATGAGATTGACAGATCATTTTCTTTTTGGCCAATGGGACAAGTAAAAGGTCATAGTTTGCTCTCCTGACCCAAAGTTTTGGCGGAGGGGGAAAGTGCCCCGGGAGCGGAGTGACCAGCGGTGGCTCCGGACATGCGGGCTTCCCTCCGTCTTCCTCAAGTCCACCCTACTGGCTGCCGCTGCCACCACTGCTCCTGCCACGGAGTCCATGGGGCTGCAGCCCAGCGGCTTGCAATCTTAGCACATGCCCAGCGTTTTGTGTTCAAGTTTGGAAACCTCTGAAAGGGCAGACTGCTGACCAGGACTGATGCAAGAGAGCATAAAGAAGTGCCTAGAAATGTCTCACTACACCACATTACTGATACTGGAAAACGGATGTTGAACCAATCTTTCAGCCCAGGGATAAATCCCACTTGGTCATGGAGTCAAGATGCGGAGAAGGAGCAGGCTGAGATGACATCAGGCAGCAGGAGATCAGCTAGATAGCCTATCAAACCATTCCGAACACCTACAAATCCAACAGGAGGTCGAAGAGAAGAAAAACAACAATTCTAGAAACAGAAAATCGACCACTTTCTAAAAGGTAGGACCAGTGGAGAAGTGAATCCAATGCGACGGGAAGAGAGACCCCGGGGGAAGGGGCCAACTCCCGGCAAGTGGTGGAAAAATGGAGCACAAAAGCAGGACTTTTAAAAGTCTGCTCCAGGGAGGGACATCGCTCCAGAGGCTAAACTGGGGTGAAGACCTCACGGACCAGCGTGGACTCAGATCTCTCAGGGTCACAGAAAGATCGGGGGTGTCTGAGTGTCGCAGAGCTCACAGGTATTAGAGCAGGGAAGCCGACTGCGGAGACAGAGCCGAGGGGGGAGCTCTCAACTCGGGGTTACCTTGAGCCGTGGTCTGTGACATGGGCCAGTGCTCTGTGCGAGGGGTGCCCACAAGATCCGGGGAGACTCCGGCCTGGGAGAGCTCAGGGATCTACAGGGTTCAGAGACTCCAGGTGGGACTCTGCCAGAGACAGAGACACTTGGTCACAGACTGGGTGAGCTCGGAGCGCTCCCAGAAGCCAGTGAGACAGGACTGATTATGCACGATTTTCTCCGAGCACGATTTTCTCCGAGCACGGCCGGAGGCTGGGGGGACGGGAGTGATTAAAGGCTTTTCTCTGAAGGTGCACTGAAGACTGGGGCCCCTAGCTCTCGGCTCCTCTGAACCGGAGATTGGGAGGCCGCCATTTTCATTCCCGTCCTCCGGGACTCTATGGAAAGCGTTCAGGGAACAAAAGCTCCCCAAAGCGAACCTGAGAGGATTACTTAGCCCAGCCCCTGGCAAGGGCGGTGCAATTCCACCTGGGGCAGAGACACCTGAGAATCACTACAACAGGCCCCTCCCCCAGAAGATCAACAAGAAATCCAGCCAAGACCAAGTTCACTTAACAAGGAGAACAGCGGATTCTTATCTGGAAAAAATGACAAGGCGGAAAAACTCACCACAAAAAAAAGAACAGGAGACAGGACCGAAGGCTAGGGATCTAATCAATACAGACATTGGTAATATGTCAGATCTGGAATTCAGGACGATGATTCTCAAGGTTCTAGCCGGGCTCGAAAAAGGCATGGAAGATATTAGAGAAACCCTGTCAGGAGAAATAAAAGCCCTTTCTGGAGAAATAAAAGAACTAAAGTCTAATCAAGTTGAAATAAAAAAGCTATTAATGAGGTGCAATAAAAAATGGAGGCTCTTACTGCTAGGATAAATGAGGCAGAAGAAAGAATGAATGATACAGAAGACCAAATGACAGAGAATAAAGAAGCTGAGCAAAAGAGAGACAGACAACTACTGGACCACGATGGGAGGATTTGAGAGACAAGTGATGCCATAAGATGAAACAACATTAGAATAATTGGGATTCCAGAAGAAGAAGAAAGAGAAATAGGAGCAGAAGGTATACTGGAGAGGATTATTGTAGAGAATTTCCCTAATATAGCAAGGGGAACAAGCATCAAAATCCAGGAGGTGCAGAGAACACCCCTCAAAATCAATAGGAATCGGTCCACACCCTGCCATCTAATAGTAAAATATACAAGTCTTAGCGACAAAGAGAAAATCCTGAAAGCAGAACGGGACAAGAAGTCTGTAACATACAATGGTAAAAATATTAGATTGGCAGCAGACGTATCCAGAGAGACCTGGCAGGCCAGAAAGAACTGGCATGATATACTCAGAGCACTTAACGAGAAAAACATGCAGCCAAGAATACTTTATCCAGTTAGGTTATCATTGAAAATAGAAGGAGAGATAAAAAGCTTCCAGGACAAACAAAAACTGAAAGAATTTGTAAACACCAAACCAGCTCTACAGGAAATATTGAAAGGGGTCCTCAAAGCAAAGAGAGACCCTAAAAGTATTACCAGAAAGGAACAGAGACAATATACAGTAACAATCACCTTACAGGCAATACAATGGCACTAAATTCATATCTCTGAATAGTTACCCTGAACGTAAATGGGCTAAATGCCCCAATCAAAAGACACAGGGTTTCAGAATGGGTAAAAAAACAAAACCCACCAATATGCTGCCTACAAGAAACTCACTTTAGACCTGAAGACACCTCCAGATTGAAAGTGAGGGGGTGGAGAACAATTTCCCATGCTAATGGACATCAGAAGAAAGCTGGGGTGGCAATCCTTATATCAGATCAATTAGATTTTAAGCCAAAGACTATAATAAGAGATGAGGAAGGACACTTCATCATACTCAAAGGGTCTGTCCAACAAGAAGATCTAACAATTTTAAATATCTATGCCCCTAACATGGGAGCAGCCAACTATATAAACCAATTAATAACAAAATCAAAGAAACACATTGACAAGAATACAATAATAGTTGGAGACTTTAA
>ML112082.1:0-31527 GCA_003697995.1 Taxidea taxus jeffersonii
GGCATCTTGCATTTATTTATCTGACAACTCTAGTTTAGGTTTATCTACCATTTTCCACCTTCCCCATCATGCATGCTTATGGAATACGTGCCAGGTATGTGTTAGATACCAAAAGGAAGCAAATGTGGCTCTTGCATTTACAGATTAGTTTGGGGGAAGGACATATAATTATAGTATAAATAATTATAGTACAGAAAGTGTAAGAAGCAATGGGGTAATGGAAGAAGTTCGGGTTTGGGTGTTGGCTTTAGGTTCAAACCATACTTCTTCTTTTTTTTCTTAAAGATTTTATTTATTTATTTGTTAGAGAGAGAGAGAGCACAGGCAGAGTGGCAGGCAGAGGCAGAGGGAGAAGCAAGCTCCCTGCCAAGCAAGGAGCCCGATGTGGAACTCGATCTCAGGATGCTGGGATCATGACCTGAGCCAAAGGCAGCCGCTTAACCAACTGAGCCACCCAGGCGTCCCTCAGACCACGCTTCTGATGTTCACTAGCTGTGTGATCTGACGCAAGTTCATTAACCTCTCTGGGCCTCAGCTGTTATTGTGAAATGGGAATGATACCAACCTCAGGAGGCGATCAGGGTGGTTCTAGGAAGTTAATCCAAAGAATCCCAGCCTTGATTACCCACCTGATCATGGTGGGCATTTTCTACAAAAAGCAGGATAACATCTTGCAATCGAAGCCACTGGTCTAGAGTTACTGTTCATTCTGGATACAACACATCACTAATGTTTGCAAGAGGTCTGTCTTAAGACCTTTGCAAATTCTATATTTGCATATTGGCTTCTATATGACTTAATAGGCTATAACTGAGGGGGGAATCAGGTGACCTCGTGACCCTCGTGGAAGTTTGGTCATTACCCATAGTTACTACTTATTTGGGTATTTACTGTGTGTGCCGCACTGCTAGGGTTGCATTAGTCACTCTCTAGATAAGGACTCAACAGCTTCAAGGCATGTGATTAGAATTCATCCATCAGCAAACTTACATATTGCTTTACACAGCTGTAAATTTCAAAAGCATGTCAAGGGTTTCCCGTATGTGGGAATCGGTCCCATTTGAGAGCCTATTCCACTTCTAGCCAGTTTCAAATGAATCACGAATATTGTTCCGTGACATTTACCAGCATCACAACTCCCTGCCCCCACCTCACCACCGGGCAGAGAAGCCCTGCATGTTCCCGACAACATCTAGCCCCCCACCAGCCCCAGTTAACCCATTTACTTAGATTCCCGCCACCACTTGACTTCCCGGTCACCCTGGAAGAAGGGCAGAAGGGTCAGATTGTTTTTAGCTTGCTTGGCTGTTTTTAGTTTTGTGTTAGTTGCTAAGAACACAAAGGTAAATAAAACGTGGTCTCTGAGTGTGAGGACCGTCAGTGGGGAAGGAGTGAAGAGCATGGTAATACAAGGTGAAAGATGGGGCCGTGATGAAGAATGTGCCCGGTACCAAGGAGAATGGGTCAGCTCTCTGGGGGAGGTCCCAGTGTCCCAGAGGGGATGATGCTGAAGCTGGTCGGGGAGAATAAGACTTTGCCTAATAAAGAGAAAGGAGGGACTCCAAGCAGGGTGAACCTCATCACACAGGCTTGGCCATAAAAAACAACTCCTTGCTCTGTTTACTGCAAATCTTTGCTCTTTGTGGCTGACCTATACGGCAAGAGGTGATGAGGCTGGGAGGCATAAAAGGAGAGGCAGGTGAAGTAGAAAAGGCTGGTAAAGACCAGATTATAATACAACTTGTCCACACTATAGAGGAGATTGAACTTTATCCTTTTATCCTAGCGAGTGTTTCTGAAACTGGCCACTGGTAGAGGTGTCTTGAGTTCAAATACCTGTCTTGGGGGCATCTGGGTGGCTCAGTCAGTTAAGCATCTGCCTTCCACTCAGGTCATGATCCCAGGGGTCTGGGATGGAACCTGTGCATCTTAGGTCACGATGCCAGGGTCCTGGGGTGGAGCGCAACAGCGAGCCTCCCTGCTCTGTGGGGAGTCTGCTTCCTGCTTCTCCCTCTCCCTCTGCCCTCCCCCAACTGTCTTGCACACTCCTGCACCTGTGCTCTCTAGCAAACAAATAAATAAAATCTTTTAAAAATAAAATAAGATCATGTGATTCTTGTATTCTCGTTCATCATATGTTTGTCTTCACATTTTAAAATTTTTTTACTGAATCTTCAAATAAAAATTAAACTCCAGGAAGATGTAAATCATTCTATAGTTGCTCCCCTCCCTTTCCTTACATGAATCCCCCATGGCCAGAAGTTGCTTTAGCCAGTTTGAGAAGGGTAGCCATGGGGATTTAGGCAGTAAAAGTATGTGATAAGATTGCTCTTCTAGAAAGAGTCTTCAGCAGTAGTGTTGAGGATGGATCAGAGGTAGGAGAAGTTGGAAGGAGAGATACCAGGTGGGAGACTCTGCAATCACCCAAGCAAGAGCTGGTAAAGGTGATGCAGATAAAGAAGGGTCATAGCTGAAAGACATTCAGAAGTGGAATTGATAGTATTGGAAAACTATTCTGGTATCAGGAGTTGGGGAGAAGATGTGGGATAAAATCATCCTTGGGTTTTCCTTAGTGAGGCCATTAACAATAATAGGAGATATAGGAAGGGTGGGTTTGGTGGGGGAAGGGTAAATAAGTTTAATTTAAGCCCACTGAATTTGAGGTGCCTGTGGAACCTAGGGATGGAGATATCTAGAAGGCAAACAGATTTACAGGTCTGATAGTTGGGAGAGCTGCCTGGGTTGGAGATACAGCCCCAGAAGTCACAAAAATAAATTAAGCCACTCAGGGAGTATGTATAAAGGAAGGAGAGAGAAAAATGAGAAGGGATTCCAGGGAATCACTGCCCAGTGTCTAAGGGCAGATTTAGGGAGCAAGGGAGAATGGAAAAAGGAACATCAAAAAGTCAGGAGGATGGGGCACCAGGGTGGCTCAGTGGGTTAAAGCCTCTGCCTTTGGCTTGGGTCATAATCCCAGGGTTCTTGGATGGAGCCCCGCATCGGGCTCTCTGCTCGGCAGGGAGCCTGCTTCCTCCTCTCTCTCTGCCTGCTTGTGATCTCTATCTGTCAAATAAATAAAATCTTTTAAAAAAAAGTCAGGAGGACCCATGGCTCCCTGGTGAATGGCCATTTCCAGGAGTGGGGCAGGAAAGGTACAAGATGAGCCTAGAACATCTTGTGCCAGAAAGCAAGGAAATGTTCAAAGAATGTTGAAAACAAATCCAAAGGGCACAAGAGCCAACTTGGAATTTCTTCCACTGGCCAAATCTGTGACAAATTGCATATCAAAACAAATCATCATAGGACAGGATTATAACGCACTGGGAAAAAAAGATCCATGTCAATGGATCAATGGATGTAAGTAAATGGGAGTGGTCTGGGCCCTAAACCAGGAACTGGCAACATTTGCCTGGCTGAATTTCAGAATTGCCATGAACTGTAACTGATGTGTTTACCTTCTGCTTTTCTCCTTTTTGAGATGATAATGCCCATAGAAATAATCCCAGGCCTGGGCCACGAGTGTATGGTAGGTGTACGTGAGGCACATGGGATGTTTCCTTACTTTTCAAGTCTTCAGATCAAAACGATTGATACTCAAGCAGCTATGCCCAAGGAGCTGGACCTGAGGAGTCATACCCACACAGGGACCTGATTTAGGTGATGAGATCCTGGACTGCAAGCTGGTGTTGTCATGGAATAAGACTTGGGGTCTTGAGGGAGGGGATGAATATATTCTGCATTGAATGGGATGTGGATTGTTGTCCTCAGAGTGTAGGGTGTGGCAGATGGTCTTTTCCAGAGATGACTTCAACAGTCTATCCCATCCACGTGCTCTTATTATAGGACTTGGACATTCCTCCCATTGAGAGGTGGGGTCTATGCTCCCTCTCCTTGATCTTAAGTAGCCTTTTGTGATTTTTTCCAAACAAAAGGGTATGTCAAAAGCGATATCTGTGGCTAGATTATAAAAAGCTTCAGGGCTCCTGGGTGGCTCAGTCGTTAAGCGGCTGCCTTTGGCTCAGGTCATGATCCCAGTGTCCTGGGATGGAGCCCTGCTTTGGGCTCCCTGCTCCACCAGAAGCCTGCTTCTCTCCCACTCCCTCTGCTTGTGTCCCTTTCTCACTGTGTCTTTCTCCATCAAATAAATAAATAAAATCTTAAAAAAAAAAAAGCGATGCCTCATTTCACTTATTCACTATCATACTCCTCCTTGAAAACTTCCAACTCCATGTAAGTAGTCCGACCGCCCTGAAGCCACCAGGTGGCGAGAAAGCTAGCTCTGAGACAGCAGGAGGAGAGCAGAGCTGGCGGTCTAGCTGGCCCCCTGCTGTTTAAGCGGCTGCCACAGTCCGACTGGACTCACAGAGAAACCCTCAGCCAGAATCACCCAGCTGAGCTCTCTTTGAATCCCCATCCCACAGAAATGGAGAGGACAAAGTGGTTATTGTTTTAAACCAGTAAGTTGGAGTGATTTGCTTTGTAGCAATAGAGAACCAGCACGTGGTAAAATGTTCACGTGGAGAATCTGGGTGAAGGGTACGCGGGGACTCTTTGTAAAGTGGTCCTCCATCCCATATGTCGCAAAGGACATATTCTCTTCCCAGGATTACTCAGGGCAGTCTACACCACCCAGGTCCATACCATGGACCTGAGCTGGAACTTCAGAATGGGGAAGCAAAATAAACTGAATCTGAATTTTCCCCTTGTCTTTATAGCATCCAGACGCCCCTGGAAACAGGAACAGTTTCCGTTCTCCAACTCTGTGTCTAGGAAAAAGTATAGCCCGGGTTTTCACTCGCCTAACCCTTTGATTTGTCCTGGAAATTATCTTCTACAAGAAGCCCTCTCCTTTCTGAGAGCTACCTTGGATAGAAGGAGAGGGTTTTAACTCAGCGCTTTCTTTTCTTACTCCATTTGTAATGGGCTGCCTTCTCCTTCACCCCCAAGAAAATGGGTTCAGTCAGCGTCCTGGGATGACACCAATAGTCCTGGGATGGAATATCTGGGAGCTAAACAGGGAGACTAGGGAAGAATAAATTCTTACTTCTGAGTCATTCTAAGAGAATGCAGCATCTCCAGTACGCCAACAAGCCCAGCAGAATCCAGTGATACTCACCTAGAGGGCTTAGTCCAAGCTGGGTCAGCAGATGATAGAATGGTAAGGTGTGATGAGCTTACACTGATTATAGAGAGTGACAGGAGCCATGGGGGAGATCAGTATCCAGTGAGGAAATTTACTCTATGGTTACATTTGGAATAGGGTAGAAGGGAGACTAGCTATAGGTGAAGATTCGGAAAATACAGAATACCAGAGTCTCAAATAATAGACGGCTAGAATTTTGGCATTAAGATGGAGAGCTAAGAGAGTGACAGAGTTATAATGGTAGCACTAGTATTAAAGATTAAATATGTGTAAAGATCATAGGGAAAATCCTGACTGGGACTCGGAGGCAGCTCAGTCAGAGAAGGTAAGAAAGAATGACAATTTTCCTCTATTTACCTTTTACCCCTCAAAGAATTTTTTTCTATTTACCTTTTCACCCCTCAAAAGGTAAAAAGGTAGAGCACTGAAGGACAAGGACAGCAGGTGTGGACAGAGAGAAGAGGGATATAGAAGAACTGGGGAGATCCATAAAAACAGACTTGGTATAGGGAATTTGGGAATACCAGTGAACAACATATAGAGGAGGGAACTAGTTAAGAGAAGGTAGAATCTCAACCAGCTAATGGGCAAGATGAAGAAACAAGAAATGCATTGGATGAGAGACAATAAGCTTGATAAAAAACTCAAGTGATATGTGTATAGACGATTTTTTAGTTCGATTTAGGGGTAAAGGTATAGACCTGATAGGAGATGAAAAGGTACGTTTAACACAGGTAGGAAAAAAAATGGAATTTGGAGATTAGAGTAATGGGCTGTGATTAAAAACCATAAACCGCGAGGAGATACTCAGCCTTAGCTCTCGTGTTGCTGAAAGAGAAGAAATATGCTCCAGTTTTTCCTTTGCAGCCGTGAGGCGGACAGGAACCCGTCTTCTGGCTACTACGGAGTCAGGTGTAAATGGTTGTTCCTTCTGTGACTAGTTTGGCTGGGTGGAGGAATTGTTACCCTGTTGCTAAGGGAAAAGGAAGGGGCTGTTCCCAGTTGCCATGGTGACGAGGTAAGAGCGTTCCCTCGGTACCACCATACATTTATGAGGCGGTTTCTTCTTGTTGCTGTGGCAATGTAAAGGGACTGTTCTCGTTGCCCCCCTCCTCTGTCCCCTCGCCGCCGTCGCTAAGACAAGGTGGAGGCTGGAGCTGTCCTTCCCTCGCAGCCCAGTTGCCTTGGAGACGGCGGGTGCCCTGGCCCCGCCCCGCTCGGACTGACAGCGGTGGCCGCATCGCGCCTGCGCAGTGCTCTCTTCCCCCGCAGTCCCTGTGCGTTGAAGCCGGAGACCGCGGCGGCCTCTGCTAGGACCCTTCGCCCCGGAGCCGCCGGCCGGAGCCGCAGCCTCAGCCGCAGCGCCCCCGCCGCCTGTCCCCCCGCTCCGCCGCCTCCGCCGGAGCAGCCTCGCGCACTGTGAGTCCGGGCCGAGGCGACCGACGCTGTGGGGGCTGAGTCAGCGGGAGGCCCGGGCCCGGGCGGGGGGAGGGGAACCGGGCTGCCCCCCTCGCCTCCCCACCCGCGCCCCCGCCCCCCCAACCGCGCCTCACCGCCGCCGCCTCTCTCCCTCCATCCCTCTCTCCCGGCGTCCCCGCGGCGGCCGTCAGGCCTTCGAGCCACTCCCCCTCTCTGCCCTCCCTCCGGACCCACCTCGGGGGCTCCTTCCCACTAGAGGTGCCGCCACCCCGGACTGATCCCCCCGGCATCGCCCCAAACTGCCTCCGGTCCGCCCTTGTCGCTTCTCCTTACTCCTCTTGGGCCTGACACCTCCGGCCTCTCTGGTTTTCCCCAGTGATATGCCAGAAAAAGAGTGACAAGGGAGAGGGCGAGGGGAGACTTGGGGGAGGGGGGAAACATTCTGCCTGTCCAAACCTTGGGGCCTCAGGTTTCTTACCCACAAACTCCTGCCCTAGCTGGGGTGGGGAAGCAGGTCTGGACAGTTCTGACTGTTAAGAGCTTGTGGGGCTTTCGGAATAGATTTTGCCGAGAAGGACTCAGCCCCATGATGATTAGCTACTGTTTAGTGAACACCCGCTAGTGCATGGTGGCCTTCTAGTGGGCTGGGCCATTGCCTTGGCGGGCGCTACGGAGAGGGACTAGAGGTAGTGGCGGGAGGGGAGGGGGAAGGCTGCGCTGGGAAGCTGAAGTTCCTGCGCTTCCGGTGTGTTGTTGTGAATAAGCACCTTGCAGTACTCTTTTGTATGCGTTTTTCATTTTTCTTTTTTTTTTTTTAGTTTTTGCTGTACAACCCTGGTATAATATGAGGCCTGCTATCATCCATAGCAAGGGCTTACTGTTTGTATGTTGAGGGGTTGTGGCAGGAATTAATCTCGGATACCTGTAAATACCATGTAGTAACCAATTGGGTGACAGTGAGTTTTAGCATAAGGTGCAGAGTGGAGAAGAAGGAGAATTTCTCTACATCTAGGTCTGCAGCCTGTACCCCTTGCCTCCTGCAGCTGTGGTTCTGTGGGGGCTGTCACCCGATAGGACTCCAGCATATCTGGACAATTCGCTGGGTTATGTTTGCTACCAATCCACCTGCCCACCCTGCATTCCCGATCTTGGAGGATCCCAGACTGTTTTCTTTTTCCAGCAGAAATAGAGCTGAAGTCAGTGTTGGTGCCCACAGCCAGAGGCCCTCTTAATAAACGTGCCTCAACTCGAGGGCTCCTAACTACTATGCATGTATCTAACTGCCGACTTCCTTTGATTCTTTTTTTTTTTTCTGGCTTCCAGATTCCAGTGTACTGTTAGCAAATATGTGTAAATATCAGGCAGTTAAAGTCTACAAGAGGCTTTGTATTTTTTTACCCCAGGCTGCCAAAAGAGTAGATAGTTTACTTCTAAAAATCATGGTGAAGGACCCACTAATTTTGCAGTTTGGGGGATTGCAAACAGTGAGAAATAATGATTTTGCTCCTTGACTTTGCTCAATCATGGCCTATTGGCAGCCTCCTCAGAGCCACTCCCCACCCCCATGCCCATCAGATTAGTTTACAGTAGCAAAGACGGCTGTCGCCCTAGTTTTAAACATAGAGATGAAGTTCGGGAAACCTACAGCCCCCATGCAGGAAGGCAGTTTCTTCGGTTTCGAATGCCAGTCTGGGGTTTGGTGGGATGCACCTGCCTGTGGGGCGATGGGAGCTGTGGGGCCTGACGGTTACATTCCTTCTGTGTGGTCCTCTGTGTTGCATAGCTCACCGAAATACCCGGGCAGGGCAGGAGCAGACAGCTGTGCTGGAGAGCTGCTCCTCCTGGGTCGAGTGTATTTTGGGAATCAGCAATATTACTGGGGTAGAGGGTTGTGAATTAAGAAGCAAGTAAATGTGTCAAGGCTAGATAGATGAGGAGGGTGTGAGTAAAATGTTCCCTTTCCAGTTTGCTCTGGGATGGAACATTTTCAGAGCATCACAGTGGTTTTTATATGGGTTAATTTGCCTTTGAAATCCGTACCAGTGTTTTATGAGATAATGATGGAATGCTTTCTAAATGGCTACTAGTGAGAAACAGACCTGTGTCTCGCATGTTGCCTACCCAGTTGTTACCGAATGTAATTGTTAAGGTCAGGGAGAGGGAAATAATTTGAATGAAGTTCGACCTAAATCTATGTAATCTTTATTGTGGTTTTAGAGTATTATGTTCCTTTGATTCTAAGACACCAGCAATTTGCCAACAGCTTTTAGTAAAACAATTTGCTACAACCAGATCAAAATATATATGTTGATTCTAAGTCACATCCTAATTTCAGGAACAGTAAAATAGCCAGGAAGTGGCAAGACTTGAAGGTGAGATTTGTGTGTTTTAAAACTGAGAAAGGGTGATATTTATAATATTTCTGGGTATGTGATGATGCTATTACTGACCTACCATCCTGAGAATGCATGCATTGAGAGGACGGATTTCTTCCAAGCCCTTCCTCCAAGCAGGCCCACTTTATGGGGTTATGTGTGTAAGATGATTGACTGCCGTTAGGCACAGTACTTGGCTACTGAACAGAGGAAAATTCCCAGGTCAGAATCCAACCCAAGGCCTTATTATGGTACCTTCCAGAAGCTGAGCCAACTAGCTGGCAGCAAATGTTTTATGAGCTATACATGAATTTGGCTGAGTAACATCTTTCAGAAGCTGGAACAGAAACTATTGTTTTTCTCAAGCAGAATGCATCTGCCCTGATTTGTTTACAGATACATTTGTAAAGATCCTAAAGTACAGGCCCAAGCCCCATACAATGTTAGAAGTAGAGGGGACTTCAGATGACATAGCTCAATGTTCTCATTGCCAGATTTTAGCATGAGACACCAAGAGTTAAGTGACTTGCCTAAAGTCACCCAACTAGTATAGAAAGTATATGAATAACACTTTGTAAACTGTGTGCACCATACAAATGAATGTTGATGGTTATTAGTGGCTGAGTTAGGATTAGAACCCAGATTTCTAGAGCTAGTCTACAATACTACATTGTCTCATCCCTCATGTTTAATATTCCAGAGGGTTTTAATAAAAATAATTTAGTAGTCTGTAATTAGTCCTGTAGACAAGGGCTTGTATTATTTTCCGAGATGGTGCAGAGCTAGGTAAAATCTAGTGTCACACTGTCTAATTAAATATGTATTCTTGTCACCTTAAAAATAATAATTTTGGGGGCGCCTGGGTGGCTCAGTGGTTTAAAGCCTCTGCCTTCGGCTCAGGTCATGATCCGAGGGTCATGGGATCAAGCCCCATATCGGGCTCTCTGCTCAGCGGGGAGCCTGCTTCCCCCTCTCTCTCTGCCTGCTTCTCTACCTGCTTGTGATCTCTGTCTGTCAAATAAATAAATAAAATCTTTAAAAATAATAATAATAATAATTTTGCCTCACACATGCTCACACTAAGAAGGTTTTCCTAAAACTTTGCATCATCTAATATAAAGCAAACGTGAAGGTGGGGGCCTACAGTCCTCTCATCTTGTCATCCGTGAGGCCGTTGCATCCCAGGAGGCAGGGTGCAGGAGGCTGAGAGGGGCCAAGAGGAGCAGTAAACTGGATTATCTTCCAGCTCCTAGACTGGAACCTTCTGTAGTTCCGGGAAGCCCCAGTGAGATGTCTAACCCTTCTCCTGGAGAAAGTGAGGCAGTCTGGCTTCTGGAGGCAGACAGACCTGAGTTCAAATGCTGGTCCTAGCCCATCCTTGCCATGTGGCCTTGGGGAGCTGTGGAACGTCTGTGTGCCATTTGCTCCCTGCAGGCCTGGGATGATAACCATGTTTTGTAGGGTGGTCATGAGGGTTTAGATGAAAGAAAGTATGTAACTTGTCTGCTTACTGAGACATAGCAATCACAATTTCCTACTGCTAGGGTATAAAATTTTTAAAATTACACATTTTGGGGGGCACCTGGGTGGCCCAGTGGGTTGAAGCCTCTGCTTTCAACTCAGGTCATGATCCTGGGGACCTGGGATTGAGCCCAGCATCAGGTTGTCTGCTCAGCAGGGAGCCTGCTTCCCCCCAACCCCTTGCCTGCCTCTCTGCCTACTTGTGATCTCTGTCAAATAAATAAATAAAATCTTTAAAAAAGTACACATATTTATCATGTCTTAAGTCTATCTTGGACCCTCATTTCAATAGTCCCCACCTCCCAGCAGCATCTCATCATGTTTGACACGCACAGAGAGATTTGTCCCATGAAGACCTGGCACTTGCAATGTTATTCCAACTGCCAAAATAGGAGTATATGAAATGCCCCTTTGTATCCCCATATTCAGCTGACCTGGTTATCTGAAAGACTAGCAGGGCAAGAGCACTTGCCTAGGAGAACACAGACTTCGTGTGTTTGTGTGTGTCATGCGGGCGGTAGTCCTCCAGTTGGGGAGGCCAGTCTGGGGAGCGAGCCTAATTGGAAATGAAAAAGCTCCTAAGCTCTCCCTTGTGAGGAAAGCTCCCATGGCCTTCCTTCACTTTCTCTTCCGTTAGAGGTGTAGCTCTCCTCCGTGACTTTGCTCGGATCAGCTTCTGCATCTGTCCAGAAGATCCAGAGGGCCACGCAAAGGAACTTCCCGTCTTAGCAGGGAAACCTCCTTTCTAGTGAAGAGAGGTAAAGGGAGGACATTTTGGATGGCAGCATTTCCAGATGGGGTCAAGGCAGAGACTACCCAGTATTTACGGATCCAGGGCGACCCATTCAGGTAGAACACAAATGAACTTAAATTTGTATACATTTCATTTGGGAAGAAAATACCAAGGTATAGGCATCTAAAGACTGGAAAGATAAACACAGTAGGTTTTACCTCTTAGAAGTAGAATTTGGGTATAGAGGAGGGAAAGGAAGATTCAAGGGAGAACTTTTACTTCATGTGCTTCTGTGTGTAAATTGTTATAAGCAACATGTGTGTTGTTGTCATTTCATGCAGACCAATAGAGTTAGCAGTGGCTGTTTTTCAGTGAGTACATTTTGATACAAAAAAGGCTTTGCTTTTTTTGGGGTTAGACTGCTTCCCTCCAGCAAGCCAAGCCGGTTTGCACCAAGCCAGTAGTAAGTGAGGGCAGGAAACTCCAAAGTGGCTGCTTCCCTGGCAGTCCAGGATGCTTCATTGACCTGCTACCTCCCCACCTCTTCCTCCTGTTTTCCTTCCCTTCTTAAGAACAGTCCCTCCTCTTGCCCAGTTGAAATCGTCATTACTATTCCAAAATGCTAATCTAGTTTTCAACTGTTCAGGAAATGCCACCTGACCAGATGACCTTTATGAAAAACCCACACCCCTTACTTTACATCAAGAAGGCTTGAAGTTTAGGGGCGTCTGGGTGGCTCAGTTGGGTAAGCATCTGCCTTCTACTCGAGTCATGATCCCAGGGTCCTGGGATTGAGCCCTGTGTCAGGCTCCCTGTTCAGCAAGGACCCTGCTTCTCCCTCTCCCTCTGCCTGCTGCTCCCCCTGCTTGTGTGCTCTCTCTCTCTTTCTCTCTCTCTCTGTCAAAGGAATTAATAAACAAATAAATCCTTAAAGAAAAAAAGGCTTGAAGTTTAAAGGACTTCCAGCCTAAGTGCTGGACACACTCTGTGGCATTAGCTGTGTTTTTGATCAGACCCGGCCGGTAGAGCACATCTTTCACACAGCTCATTTACTAACTGCTCTTCCTAGGAAGTAGATAATCTGTGACAAAATAATTATGTATTATTGAACTTTAATCTTCCCGTAAATTGGTCAGTTGTGTTTCCTAGCCAGATGTCCTATTTATTATAGAAAAAAGACACACCTATCATTTGGACACGTGCTTTGGCTTGCTAACCAGGAGTGAGGATGGGTTATGTGGAGTAATCCACATTCCATCTCCTAATCTTCCCTTTGTCCAAGAGTACAAATTTGTGACAGTTGGCCAAGGTTGGTGAGGCATTCAGTTGCCAAGGATGGTTTTTCCTGTGTTGAGTTGACCAGCCAACTAGCCTAAGCCCTGTATCTTTCTCATGAGCATCGTGTCCTACCAACTTTGCTAAACAGGGATGATGTAACATTAACGTTTTGAGCCCTGGATGCTTCATTTGCCTGAAGTAAATAGGCCTTGACCTACTAAAATGTTTCGATTCCAAGTAAAATTATTTTTTTCCTGAAACGATTTCCTGTATATGGGAGATACATATCACTGTGTGATATGTTTAAAATAACTGAGCAAGAAGCATTGCTTCAAATCTGACCAGTAATTTTGACAATGTATATCAAAAGCCTTAAAAGGATGTATATCCTCTCTTTGTCTGCCTGCCTCTCTGCCTACTTGTGATCTCTCTCTGTGTCAAATAAATAAATAAAATCTTTAAAAAAAGGACATATATCCTTAAATCAGAAATTATGGTTCTAATATTTAGAAAATCAAGCATGTTTATAAAAATACTGTACAAGGATTTTTATTAATGTAACATTATTAATAATATCTAACAGTTAAAACAACTAAAAGGTCAACAATTAAGGATTGGTCAGGTTTACCCAGATAAAAGCACGTGTCCAAATCTACTTCCTAGGAGGAGCAATGCCCTTATGTTTTGTGCTCGTATACCTCCATGAACTCTTTTTGAAGGACTATGCTCAAGCCTGCTGCAGGCTCCTTCCTCCCTTTGCCTTTGTCCATATTCTGTTCAGCCTTCAGCTCAGAGGTTCTTCTTCCTCCAAGGATAGAGAAGGTTGGATGCCCGCCAGTAGCCACCTGATGGGTAGAAGCCCTCTGCAGGGACAGACTGGGCAGTTCCCTCTTTGCTACACCAGGTCCCTGGAGTTCGTGGCTGTGAAAGGAGAGGTGGCCTGGCCCAGTAGCCGTCCCCTCACCTCATCTTTCCCGTCCACACATGCACTGTACGCTGCCTCTGTGACCCAGCCCAGAGGACTGAGTCCTGTCTTCCACTAGCAGGGGTGTCTGCTCACCTCGGAGCACCAGGGATCCAGGTTTTAGCATTGAGGGACATATGGCCTGTCACACAGCTTGGTCTGACACACAGTGCTGCCATAAATGTTCGTTGAGCAGAATCTGCCTCTTCTTCCAGATGGTTCTGACTACCCAAACATTTGTCCTGGATGGGGTGGAGGCCTTCCTAGCCTCCTGGGATTATTAGTGAACAAGTCTTTGGGGATGGCTAGCTGGAGACGCTCCCCACTTGGTGAGAGTGGTTGCCAGAGAAGCATTGAGGGTGTGGTCATCCTGGTCACCTTGTCATTTAAATGGGCTTTCCTGATTGGTAGGAAATGAAATCTTAGCTTCTCTGAGTCAGCAAGATCATAGTTGGACTAACGTGTGTTGTGCCATGTGAAAGGGGCAGGCCTTGGACCACTGGATGAAATTCAATATCTCTTCCCATGTGAGGAGTGTTTCCCTGAAGCCTTCTCTCCCCGGTGTCATAGTCACTGTGTAGCCAGACTTTTCTGCAACACCACACTCTTGGCTGGCAGCCGCCACCCCCGGCCCCTTCCCTGTGGATTATTGCCACTTCTCAGGGACTCTGATTTAGTCTCTGATTCGTTCTGATTTTAGATGGGTAGAGTTCACAGTTGAAAGCTTCCAGTTTGGGCATCCTATTAACACCTTTAAGTGACAAGACCACTGCTAAGTACAGAGATGTGTTATGCCGGCCCCAAAAATAGCAAGGTGCAGTGTTCTGAGACTTGATAAGACTTGTATTCCCCAGCAAGTAGTTTCCAGGTTTATAGGTTAGTCATATATATTTACATATTTTCTCCTCAAGGCTTTATTCTAAAAGGCTTTTCTCCTCAAGGCTTTATTCTATACCCTCAACAGGTACTCCTCGGGTCCTTTCTGTTTTGTATTCTTAGTCGCCATGGGATTTAAAAGAAATGAGATTTAACCCCTGTCTCCATGAGGAGATCGTAGTCTGGTTTGGAAGATAAGATGCGTGTGTGAAATGGCCAGGGTATTGACAACATCAGATGTCAGCAACACATCTCAGTGCTTTGTTGTGTAAGATGTGGTCTTTGCACTGAAGGAACTTGGATAACATTCTGCTGAGAGTTGGACAAAAATGGTATGGCACAACAATCCAAGGGTATGGGAACTCTAGCAGCGATGGGAAGGGGTGCATTGGCAGCCCAGAGGGAGGAGTGACCCTGAGCCTGTGAGAACTGGGAGGGCTTCAGAGAGGGAGATGCCCTGGGGCTGGCCCAGCAGGATGGTGTGTGATCCTGTCCACCAGACGACAGAGGAAGGAGAGAGTTTAGGTAAAAGAAATGAAAAGAACAGTGCAATGTGTCACTAGTACTAGAGAGTCTAACTTCAACAAGGAGTGTTGAGAGGAAAATAATCACTGTGATCTGAGGTAATTGGAAAAGACTTCACAAAGGAAGCAGAGCCTGAGCTTGCCGTGAGGGTAAGTAGGCTTTCAGGAGACAGGACAGCAGGGAGAGCTTTCCAAGAGCATGGAGTCTGCCGAGGAATGACTAGGAGTGAGTGTGATGAGGACCATAAGCAGGCCACCCTTACCAAACTGAGGCTGTGACGGTTTGGGACAACACTGGTGACGTTAGTCAGAAGTTAGGAAGTTGGAGAGGCAGTTTGGAGGGAAGTTTCATTTCAGACATGGAGAACTAGAGGTGACAGCAGGAAGCCTCCAAGTGGAGTGATCACATAGAACCAGAAGCCGAGGGTGAGGCTGGGATGGAGCTACAGGCGTGACAATGAGCGACACAGGAGGGATGGCTTCCCTGAAGGGCGCTCCGTCCGGAGGGCTGGCATATAGAGCACGAAGACCAGCGCTCCAAGTAATAGGCTTCAAGAATCGTCCACAATTAGGAAAAAAGCAAAGAGGTGTGGGCAAGTTAGGATGGTTCAGCAGCAAGGGAAGAGAAGAGAGAAAGATGACAAGAAGAGAGCTTCAGTGCTGCTGGCTTAACTAGACTCAAGGATCTATCCAGAGGAAAATCATGATGATTGCGGGGTGTGAGTCCAGTAAAACACTGAAGATGGAAGCCAGGTTGGGTAGTGTGAAGGGGGGAATTGGGTAGAGAGAAAACAGAGGCAATGGATGGTTACCAGAGAGCGGCAACAGGAAAAGGCAGAAAAGTAACCAGAAGCAGCAAGATCAAATTTTTTTATTATCCTAGTTCTTTTCTTTATCAGTAAACGTCTGTAAAAATTTAATAAGAGTATATTTTTTGCTTATATAATTTTTATGTACTAAAATGTGCTTCATCTGCAGATTTCTCTGTGTCCACATAATCCTTGTACTTGTCACTTCAGATATGCCATTCCGGCACACTTATCTGACGAGCACTGAGGAATTATATGGAAGTGTTGAATCACTCACTATATCGTACACCGGAAACCAATACAACACCTTTATGTTAACTACACTGGAACTAAAGTTAAAAAATAAATAATAAAAATAAAATAAGAAATAAAAAACAAACATCCCACCCTTCTGTTGTGTTCCATCATACTGTACCATTGTACCAAAGTATGCTGAACCATCAATCTATTATTGGGCAATTGGGGTATTTCCAACGTTTTGCAAATCACAAGTGTAAATATCTCTGCTCTGAACATCACTGTACAAGTACCTTTTGTGGGCTGTTTCTTCAGAGTATATCCCCTAAAGTGGCATACGGAGGCAAAGGGTACAAACAACGTTGGATTTTGTTTCATTTTGTTTTTGTTTTCGATTTTCCCATTTGGCCCATTCCTCCGCTCCTCTCCCTGTGGCAACTTCCAGTTGTCCTCTGCATTTGTGAATCTCTTTCTGCAGGGTTTTTTTAATTGAGATATAACTGACTCATAACATTGTCGTGGTTTCTGGTGTACAACATAGCGATTCGATATTCAGATGCATTGTGAAATGATCCCTGCAGTAAGTCTAGCCAACATCCATCACCACACACATCGTTACAAGTTGTTTTTTGTCGTGATGAGAACTTTTTAAGATTTGCTCTCTTAGCAACTTCCAAATATACTACCCAGTAAATAACTACCGTGATCATACTATGCATTATATCCCCAGGACTGCCTTTCTTTTGTACTTTTTTTTTTTTTTAAAGATTTTATTTATTTATTTGTCAGAGAGAGAGAGAGCACAGGCAGACAGAGAGGCAGGCAGAGGCAGAGGGAGAAGCAGGCTCCCTGCAGAGCAAGGAGCCCGATGTGGGACTCGATCCCAGGACGCTGGGATCATGACCTGAGCCGAAGGCAGCCGCTCAACCAACTGAGCCACCCAGGCGTCCCTCTTTTGTACTTTTTGACCTTCACTCATTTCCCCCACCTCCCCTCCAATGCCTCATCTCTGGCACCCATCAGTCTGTCTTTGTAGCCATGAATTTGCTGTTTGTAGATTCCACATATAAGTTTTTGTCTTTTTCTGTCTGACTTATTTCACTTGGCACCATGCCCTCAAGGTCCATCTATGTTATTGCAAATGGCAAGATTTCCTTCTTTTTTTATGAAAAAGTGATAGTCCATTCTATATATTACCACATTTTCTTTATGCATTCATCTGTCAGTGGAAATTTAGGTTGCTTGCATGTTATTCTTGTTTTTATACTAGGCTCTTTGTGCATTGTTCTCCATGGTGATCCAGCCAACTTACAGTTAGAGTAAGAGTTTAGGATCAACTTAGAATGCCTTCTGATAATAAGGAGATCTGAACGTGTATAATGGCAGAAGGGAGAAAGAGTTATTTGAGGAAAATAATTTGGATGCAAGAGAGAAAGGGAGCAAAGGGGAAAGATCTTGGGGACACCAGGGAGGGGATAACTTTGCAGAGGAGGGAAGGGCTCCCTTCCACTGAGACTGGTAGGAGGAGGGGTATGGCCCTTTCTCCCCATGACTTGCAGGGTGAAGCCCAGGGAAAATGACTGGTGTCCCTGCCAAGGAAAGACCTTTTCCTCAGTAAAATGGAGCCAAGACCACTTGCTGAGGTAGGGGGTGAGGTCTTGGAGGTCTGAATTAACCGCTGTAAGAAATGAGCCCGGGCGTAGGAGAAATGAATGAAAGTCTTGTTCGGGGCGAGGGCTGACTTGGCCCCAGGGACTCCTAACGGGCTAAGTCTCTGAAGTCCTCTAGCCTGGGGAAGCAGCCATGAGTGGCGAGCTGCAAGGGTGGGGGCATGTTCGGGCTAAGGTTTCTGAGGAGGCAGAATTTAAGATGGCATTGAAACAGCTGGCCCTGAGGTTGGAGGTGGAGGGAGGCTCTACAAATATAAGGGAAGTGCTGGTTGTCAGCAGAAGGAGGGCGCAGAGGAATTACAAACTCAAGTGAGAACAGAAAGCAGGTTTGGAATATGAGGGATGAGTAGTTAGGAGGGTATTGACGGAAGAAGATTTTAATGTTAAAATTTGGCAGAGACTGCTTTTCCTTTTAATTATTTAGCTTTCTGTAAGGTTTGTGGTGTTTTTACATAGGCATGTATTACAAGTACCATTTTTTAAAAAGATGTATTTATTTGAGAGAGAGTGACAGCGTGAGCAGGGGTTGGGGCAGCGGGAGAGAGAGAATCTTAAGCAGACTCCACACTGAGCGGGAGCCCAGTGCAGGGCTCGATCCCAGGACCCTAAGATCACGACCTGAGCTGAAATCAAGAGGCAGATATTTAGCTGACTGAGCCACCCCGGCGCCCCATCAGTAACATTTTTTTTTAACGAATTTAAAATCTCAGGAGTAGAGCTGTGCCTCCAGAGTGCGGCTGGACTGCCCTGAGATTGCTGAAGGAGAAATGAAGATACGGGAGGATCCCAGGGTCTGGCTTGATGGCTTGATAAGTGTTCAAACTGTAGGTGTCTCTGCTGGTCAGCCAAGACCTCCTGTGGCCACAGCTCATCACTGCCGAGCGGCCCCCACACACCAGCCTGTAAACACCCGCACACCAGTAGTGCTTCATACCTGAGGACGTCAGCCTTCCCCAGGCTTGGCAGCATTTTCGATGTGATGTTTTGTGGTTCTGGTTGTTTCTGACCCTCTGATCAGTGCCCTCCAGAGCCATTCCTCTCTGGCCTCTGTCAGTGAGCATTCTTCCTTCAGAAAGACCCAGCCCCTTGCCAGGAACACAGTTTTGCGCACGGAGTGTGGCTTCCGTGTCAGCCTCTCAAATCCCCTCCCGGGGTGCTTCGTGCAGGTTACAAATGCCACATCTGTAAACAGCAGCCCTGTTTCTCTTCTGGCCTGTTTTGAAAGAGGCCCTTCCCTCCTGACCCCTCTTTTTCTCATGGGCTCCTGGGTCATCCACTTTGACTCTGACCCTGACAGACATCCATGGCCTTGGCCTGCATTTCACTGGCCGGATTCACATTACCTCCAGGCTGCTCAACCGAGCCATTTATGGAGCTCACCGTTCCCAGCAGTCACAGGGGCTGATAGCAGAGAGCTGAGCAAGGTGGAAACGTGTGGAAAATCAGGTGCCAGCGTCAATATGGAGAGATGGAAAAGTGGGGGCCAGTGCTCTGCACTCTTTCCAGGGTCTTCGGCTAAGACTAAAGTGCCTGGCCATTTTGTAAATGCTGTTTCACTAAAGCCAGGACTAAGCAGGAGTATGGCTCCCTGCCAGTCCCTACCAGGAAGGAACAAACAGCTTGCGGTGCAGGCCTCAAGCCAGGTAGGATAGGAGCTAACGTGCATTGTTTTGCATGTAGAATTTAATAGAATCTTTGTAAACATAGCCTCCTGCCGTTGCTCTTTTCTCTTATCTCCTAGGCAGTCTAGGTGAGAATAATTAGTCCTTGACCCATAACTACTAAATGGAGGAAGAGGACAACTGATAGGCTGTAGTTCATGAGAGGGCCTTGAACCTGGAGTTGGGAGACCTGGGCTCAGAGTTATGTGACCACGAAGGAAACATGGCTCCCTGATCCTGTTTCCTTTTGTGTAAAATGAGGGGTCTTTGCATATGCCGTTCCCTCCCCCGACCCCAGTCCATTCTTTCCTGGACTTTTTGGGCTAACTCTCCTTAGCCTCGCATGTCTGGGCCTAAGTGTCATCCCCTCAGAGAAGTGTTTCGTGACTCCTAGCTCCGCTACAGGCTGGGGCCCCCCTCACAGGATTTTTCAAATTGTGAACTTTAATTGCTTGGACAAACTTTAATTGATCATGAGATCAGTTTATTCAGTTGTAACCAGCATTTTGTAAATGAATAGACCAGAAAATGTACTAGTGCAGAGTTCCTAATAAGAATAAGAATTGTTGGGGCGCCTGGGTGGCTCAGTGGGTTAAAGCCTCTGCCTTCGGCTCAGGTCATGATCCCAGGGTCCTGGGATCAAGCCCCACATCGGGCTCTCTGCTCCACAGGGAGCCTGCTTCCCTTCCTCTCTCTCTGTCTGCCTCTCTGCCTACTTGTGATCTCTGTCAAATAAATTTTTAAAAAAAAGTGAAAAAAAAAAGTATTTAAAAAAAAAAAAAAAAGAATAAGAATTGTTGGGATGCCTGGGTGGCTCAGTTGGTTAAGCGGCTGCCTTCAGCTCAGGTCATGATCCCAGCATCCTGGGATCGAGTCCCACATCGGGCTCCTTGCTCAGCGGGGAGCCTGCTTCTCCCTCTCCCTCTGCCTCTGCCTGCCGTTCTGTCTGCCTGTGCTCATTCTCTCTCTGACAAATAAATAAATAAAATAAAATAAAAAAGAATAAGAATTGTTGGGCACCTGGGTGGCTCAGTTGGTTAAGCAACTGCCTTCGGCTCAGGTCATGATCCCGGAGTCCTGGGATCGAGTCCCACATCAGGCTCCCAGCTCCATGGGGAGTCTGCTTCTCCCTCTGACCTCCCCTCTCATGCTGTCTCACTCTGTCTCTCTCTTTCAAATAAATAAATAAAATCTTTAAAAAAGAAAAAAGAATAAGAATTGTTTAAGGAAATTTTTATTTTATCAAACATGTCTATATGTATACATATATTGCTTGAATTATAATGTAAAATACATTTTTTTACTAGATGGTTGAAAGCCATTGCTTTCAAAACACTCTAGTTCTGCATGTTTCCTGTGTAGCACTTCATGTGAGTATAGTTACTCGTATGGTTATTCTGTTACTATCTGTCCCTCTCACTAGACAATAAGCTCCATGAGTCAAGGACCAAGACTGACTGACTCATCTACATCAGACCCACAAGGAGTTGAGACTCAACAAATAATGGCTGAATGAGTGGCTTTCTGAGGTGTGTTTTGTTGCCCTCAGTTCTAGGTAGTTCCTAGGAGTGAGTAGACAGTGACTGTAGTGAGCAAACGAGCCCTCACCTTCATCCCTAATGGACAACAGGACCAGGAAGGGCAGATCTCTGCTCCTCTCTGGGGTGGGAGGATCCCTGGAACCAAGAAGGCTCAAACCAGCTCCTGTCAGAGGGAACGAGGATGCAGATACCACTGCCACGATCTATTCCATAAGGCCTCACTTGTTCAGAGTCAGCTTTCCAGTAAGGTAGAGACAGAGACATTCAGGGAGCAAAGCCCACCGCATAGTTTGTGCTTCCCTAGAAAGAAAGTTGACTGGTCTAGCACTGCCTCTCCCCAGGGCGTGTTTCTGGCTCTCCTGGGTGTGGGTGACCAGACCCTGACCTAGGAGCCCACCAAGTTCCAAAGGTAGACTTCAGAAAGCTTTTTCTCCCTGCAGCACCTCCACGCTCCCCGCCAGCACTCCCAGAGAACTGATCTACTTAGCGGGGCGTCTTTCTGAAGCTGGCAGGCTAATAGCAGATAGACTGTGCCTTCCCTGATGCAACAAGCCTCTGATCACAGCCCAGAAAACTTCCTATGGCCAGGAAGGCTCCATTAGCAAGACTCAGCCAGGTACCGCTCTGCCCGGAGCTGTTCTGGGATGTGCTAAAGGTCATAACTCAAGAGGACTTGTGACTTTTTTTTTAAGATTTTATTTATTTATCTGACAGAGAGAGAGAGATCACAAGTAGGCAGAGCAGGAGGCAGAGAGGGGGGTGGGAAGCAGGCTCCCTGCTGATGCGGGGCTCGATCCCAGGACCCTGAGATCATGACCTGAGCCGAAGGCAGAGGCTTAACCCGCTGAGCCACCCAGGCACCCCAGGACTTGTGACTCTCGAGGGCACTGGGAGCCCTGTGATAACACAGGCCCTGTGAGGAGTATTTAAGAAGGTCCAATTCGCCCCTTTAGCTTTAAAGCTTATTCTTTGAACTCAGATGGTCCTGCCAGCATCTAGCTCTTTGGCAGAAATTTTGTTGCTTGCTGTCTGGAGCAGATGACCTCTTTGTGGGGGACAGGGAATAACCAATTATTTTAGAGCTCCCAGAACTGTTAGCTGAAACGTCTTAATGTGTACCTTGTATTCAGCTTGGTTTTCTGGAATTGGCAGCTCCTCTAACTGCCTCTCCAAAGAGGCTGCCTGTCAGCTTCTCTCAGAAGCTTGCCCAGTATCTGAGCCACGGTTGGGTTGCTGGAGGCAGGAAGCCAGCTGAGAGAAACAACTGAGAAACCTCTCACCCCGTCCCTTCCCCGCAGGGCGCAGGGGGCTCCGACAGGCAGTGCTCCACCACGGCCTGCCTGCCTGCCGACTGCCGGCTCGCCAGCTGTTTCTCTGAAGGACACGTGGGAATTTTGGATCTCTCTTCCCACTCTCACCTTAGTAATCCATGCATCCTCACGTGTAACTGTGCATTAGCTTTCCCATGAATTAAAAAGAATTCTTGAAAATCACTATTAACTTGCCCATATCTCAGAGAAACTTCTAAGAGTAATGTGTGTTTAACTAATAACTTCAGTGTACAGTAATCATCAAAAACCCCTTTTATGGATAGCAAGTTTAAGTCAAAATTGCCTTTAAAAGTATTTTAAAATTAAAGCATTATGGGGCGCCTCGGTGGCTCAGTTGGTTGCACGTCCAACTCTTGATCTCAGCTCAGGTCTTGATCTCAGGGTCATGAGTTCAAGCCCCACACTGGGCTCTACACTGAGTGTGGAGCCTACTTAAAAAAAAAAAAATTAAAACACCACAGAAACACATTAAGCAGGAAGTAGACGTCTTCCATGACCTTGTCCCTCAAAAAGAATTACTGCTGCTGTTTTGTTGAATATTCTAACTTTTTTCTACACACATATTATTTCTTTTAAAAAAAAATGAGATCTGGGACGCCTGGGTGGCTCAGTTGGTTAAGCAGCTGCCTTCGGCTCGGGTCATGATCCCGGCGTCCTGGGATCGAGTCCCACATCGGGCTCCATGCCCAGAGGGGAGCCTGCTTCTCCCTCTGCCTCTGCCTGCCACTCTGTCTGCCTGTGCTCGCTTGCTCTCTCTCCCTCTCTTTCTGACAAATAAATAAGTAAAATCTAAAAATAAAATAAAAAATGAGATCTTACTATTTTTCATATACAGAAAATTGGAAAAGATAGAAATGAGTAGTTGAAACATGAAAGCCATTTATAATTCTACCACTCAGATGGTAGTGCCATCACAGGGTGGCCAAGGCACTGCCCCTCTCCCAAAGCCACCCCAGGGAAACCTACAACCCAATGGCAAAGGTGTGCTACTCCTGCAAAGGCAGCTTTAAGGCCAGACCCTCTTCTAGCTCCCCTTCCCACCAGCCCACCAGCCCTCAGCCCCGCCCCTGCAGAACACCTGGTGCTGTCATTAGCTGTTTACTACAGTGACCATATCATTGCCTTTTCTCCCAATTTTTAACAAAATTAGAATCCTATCCATTTACAGTTTTTCTAGCAGTCGCTTTTAAGTCCCAGTGCAGGACACACGTACAAAACACTTCCCATTGCTCCAGATAGCCCTGCATTTGGTTTTGTCCCCAGTAGCACTATTTCCAAGACCCTGACATAATAACATGTTGGGGGACTTTGTTTTGAGTTTTCCCCTGGAAGACACTCTCACTAGTGGAGAAACAGAAACATAGGGCCAATGACTTGTTTTAGAGTAAAATAAAACTCTGGCTTAGTTCAGCTTACTTATAGCTGTCTAAATGCCCAATATCACTGGTTGAATTGCCTACATTTGCTGAAACTTCTGGAAAGAAGTAGAAGGGACATTCCTAGGTCTTGAGTTCTTCCATTCCTAGCCTGGTATCAGCTGCTCAGTACCATTTAGATAGCTGTGCTTCAGCCCTGAGACAGGTTGATAAGACATGTGCCATGGAAACTCTTTTTCTCCCTTTGGAGAAGGATCCTGGCCTTTGCTCAGTCAGGCAAAATCCCACCTAGGCCTTCCTCCCAGTTCATGACATGTTTCACAATATTCTCGTTCTCAATGCTATTCTGTACATCTCACTTCTCCATGTGCAAACACAGCCAGGGAGAGTTCTGACAGTGTGGATCTGAGCGAGTGAAGCTATTCTCAGAGAGGGAACCTAGCAGAAGTAGGCTCTGTAGACCCACTCCACTACCTCAAGCTTGGCCCAGATCAGTGCCAAGACCACTGAGCGATCAACATAATCCAGAGCAACCTCCATGAGTGAGAGCAAAGAGGGACTCACAGCTGAGAGTGCAGGAGAGGGAAGGTGGGATCGGCCTGTGGGGCAGGTTCCTAGGGCAGCTGCAATGAATTTCTACCACTTAGTGTCTTGGAACAACTGAGATCTTTTGTACAGTTCTGGAGGTCAGAGTTCAGAATCAATGTCAGTGGGCAGAGTGGCCTGAATGGTAGCTCCCCAAAAGTCCCACTCCCCAGAATCTGTGAATGTCATCTTATATGATGAAAGAATGGATATTACCTTCTATGACAAAAGGTGTGATTAAGAATCTGGAGAGGAGATGCTTATCCTGGATTATCTGGGTGGGCCCCAAATGCAGTCACATATATCCTTCTAAGAGGGAGGCAGTAGAAGTTTTGTGAGAGAAGAGGAGGATATGGTGGGACCAGAGGCAGAGATTGCAGTGATGTGGTCAAAAGCCAAGGAATGCCTGGAGAAACTAAAGGAGGCAAAAACAGATTTCCCCCAAGAGCCTTCAGAAGGAGTGCAGCCTTGCTGACACCTTGCTTTTGGACTTCTGGTCTCCAGAACAGTGAGATAATTTATTTCTTTTGTGTTAGGCCACTCAGTTTGTGGTAACTTATTACAGCAGCCACAGGAAACTACTGTAGTGGGCTAAAATCAAGATGCTGGGAAGGCTGTAGGACAAAATTGATTTCCTTGTCTTTTCCAGCTTCTAGAAGCTGCCTGCATTCCTCAGCTTGCGGCCCTGCATCCCTCTGACCTCCACTGCCATCATCACATCTTCTCTCTACCCTTTGCACTCTCCTCTTACAAAGACCCTTGTGATTATATTAGGCCCACCTACAATCCAAAATAATCTTCCCGTCACAAAACCCTTAACTTAATTATATCTGTAAAGCCCATTTGCCATTTAAGGTAACCTCTTCCCAGGTTCCAGGGATTAGGACATGGACATCTTTCAGATGAGAAAGTATCAAAGGAAAACTTCTTTGAGCAGAGGTAGGCAACAGGGAATGCATTACCCCCACAGGTTCTTCTAAGCAGAAATTGTAGAAGGGCTGAGGTCAGCTGTGGTAAAAAGAAGGGGCATGGATGTGAGCCAGGCAATGTGAAGTTCTCCCTCTAAGCTTTCAGGGTGATGATGTGTGTCTTGGGGGGTGGGCTCCTACACACTCACCTTTGGGACTTCTCAGGTAGACTAAGCTGAATGAGTCTGTGGGGCATTGCACGCAGCCATCAGACATAAAACTCGTGCCTGTGGAGACACACCACCCTGAAGATGAGCCAAAAGTTGAGTCACAAGAAGTGTACATAGTACCGGGATTAGAAGTAATGGGACAAGGTTGTTGTAATAGGAGAGTTACAGGGCACGAGAGAAATGTATGGGTCCATTGTAAATAATGGAAGCCTTTCATGCTGGTCAGAAGGGAGAGTGAGAAGCTGAAGAGCCACCATTTGGAACACGTTTCCATCTAGAGGCAAGAATTTGGGAGAGAGCCATCCATAATAGTTACTCTCAAAGGCAGATGGAATGACTTGAGGTGGTTTGCGTCTACATCAAGATCGTCAAAAGCGGAGTTTCATTCTGCTTCTGCCTGTCTCTCCAGCTCTGAGAAAGAATACTTTCTTCCTCAGAAGTAAATAAAACTTCCTAGTTGGAAAGGGTGAGAAGGCATTAATTATTAATGTTTATTTTCATACTTACAGATGAAAGGCATGCCAACTTCAAAGAAATAGTCGGGACTGGGGAAGAGAATTAATTCTCAGCATTAAAATTATCTACTAGAAAACACTTGTGACTGTTTTGAAAGTTTTTCATGATTGAATATAAAGTTGGAGAATTTTTTAAAGAAATTTGACAACCAATAAAGAGACCAGGGAAGAGTCTCTTAAGACAGAAATGTTTGTGTTTGTAATCACTCAAACTCATTTCTAGGACAAGGCAGTAGACAGAGGTGTCCTGTATGCTTGCAAAACACGATGAGAAGTTATGGTGAATGCCTCGGAACCTTGCCAGATAATTAACGGCTTAAGTCTGCTTCAGCTCCTCTTTTTATAACACAGAGGTCTGAGACTCCAATTAACGAATTTCACTTTAAAAAGCAGCAGCCTGTTGGACGCTTGCTCCAGTTTAGAACATAAAGCTCGACGTAGGGGACAAAAAAGAGCCCATCATCCTGGGGCATCTCTCTGTAGTCAGCCCTACTCCCACCTTGTGGGCAGGTCAGCCAGCTGGAGGCTGGGTTCTATTTTTTTGTTTTGTTTTGATATTTTATTTAATTATTTGAGAGAGAGAGAGAGAAGGAGCAGGAGAGAGGGAGAAGCAGACGCCCTGCCCAGCAGGGAGCCAGATGCGGGGCTCGATCCTGGAATTCCAGGATCGTGACCGGAGCCAAAGGCAGACATTCAGCCGACTGAGCCACCCAGATGCCCCTGGAGTCTGGGTTCTAATTACCAAGGCCATTGTTACATGGTGTGTCTCTTGGCCCACTGGTCTGAGCAGCCACAGTGATGGGGCACCAGTGTCTTTCATGGGACCAGCATCCTGACTTGATGGAAAGGGAGGCTCCTTCTGGATGGTTCTTTAATACAAGGACTTCCAGTGTCTCAGCATTTTGGGATGCTATGAGGTAATATCTGTCACAGTCTCTAGCTCTTTTATTTAAATTTGTATATGTGATCTTCGAGAAAGAACACTGTGTACACTTAGCTTCTTTTCAAATGTTGGCAGAAGAGACCAATTAGCTAAGTGGACAGTAAGAGCTGGGACCCTTCACTGAAATTTTTTTCAGCATCCACATAGGAAGTCAGCACATTTCTTTGTATTTGTTTCTGAAGTTGCTTTACTCCATCACAACATTCTAGAATCCAACCAGAAAGAAGACTGAAGCTTTTGGGGATGAGGGGAAAATGCAGTGTAAAAATTCAGGCTTACCCATGACTCAGCTTAATGCTGGTCAGGCCACTGATGGTTCATGGTGACAGAAGCAGGGCTGGAAAATGGAAAAATCTTGCATGTGCTCTCTAGAGCCCAGTGGTCTCTAGTGTTGTCCTGCCGCTGACTCATAAAGAAAGCCTATGAAAAATGCAGACTTCTGATGCCCAGCCCTCATCTGTTTCTCTCAGGAGATGGGCTCAGGAATCTGCATCAGTAATAGACTAGTCAGATGATTCTCATGCACCGTAAAATTTGAGAACCTCTGCTCTAGGGAGTTTTCTTCTTGAGGTGAGGGTGGGGTCGAACTTGGTTTTCAGGGCTTCGTTCAAAGCCAAAGTGACCCTGTCACTCCTTAGCAGAAGAATAACCCTGCTCTTCTTTTTCTGTCTCCTTGGGCCTAGGGAAGAGTTGTGTCCTAGCTCAGCACCACCACCTGCTGTGAAGTCCCAGGTTTATTATTCATTCTTGCTGTGTGCCAAGCAGACAGCTTCACCCCTGTATCTTTATATATATATATATATATATATATATATATATATATATATATATATGTATATATGTATATATATATATACAGCTCTGTAATTACAACATCCTTGTCTCCCAAACTGACACAGAAGTGAAGCCTTGAGATGCAACTATCTTTGTCTTTTTCATTGTCTGATGGCATTCTAAAGCTTTTCTTGACACCCTTAGAAGAAAAGCCCATGTGGAATTGCTGATGACTGTTTTTGCAGCACATCAAGGAACATCCACTAAGCTCCAGAGCCCCTGGGCAGCCCCTGCTCAGTTGTGGTCAAGGAGAGAAAGGACTTTTCTCTGCTGAGAGCTGGATGCCGTGCAGGGTGCTTTTCATACTTTGCCGCAATTAATGAGAAAAGTGATCCAGAGCCTGCATAATTCAAGGGAAAGGACAATAATACCATGAACAGAATGAGAGTCAGGCTTGAATTCTGCTCTCAGCTTCAATTTTGACTCAACATGGTAGGAGCCCCCCAGTGTCTCTGTTTATCCTTCTATAAAATGAGGTTATTACCAGTTCCCATTGTCCAACTATGAGGTTAGCATTAGGGATACTTTGAACTCCTCAAATGAAAGAGGATATAAAACTACAAAGTAAAGAGTTGGTGTAAGAGAGGATGCCACAAGACTAAGAATGAGATGGCTAAATGAGAGAACAATGTAAGAATGTCAGGATCTTCTACTCTGCCACCATGGGGACTTTCTGGGCCTCCAGTTGCCTTCCTTGCCTTATGAAGGATGAGATGAATACACACCCATAGAAGGAGAGGCAGCCGAGTATAGTTGGTAAGAACAAAAACTCAGCCTGCTGAATCAGAATCTCAAGGTAGGGGATGGGGCAGCTGTAGTTCTAAGAAATTTCCAAGGTTATTCTGATACACACCAAAGTCTAAGAGACAGCATGTTCTCACCAAGTCACTGGTGGTTCCCAGAGAGACTGTGTATTTCCACACCTTTCTCACATGCTCAGGCTGTCCACACTCCCTGAACCACCTTTCATCTCTTACAGGCATTATCTCTGGGCTTTGCTTACTACTAAATGAACTCCAACTCCTCCATCAAGGCCCAGAGTACAAATCACTTTTTGTCCAAAACTTTTCCTAACTTTTTCAAAGAAATTAACCATTCCTGAATGCAAAAGAATATGCAACCATCAAGAAGAATAAGGTGAATCACTATACATGTCATAGAAAGTTAACCATGGGGATGCCTGGGTGGCTCAGTGGGTTAAGCCTTTGCCTTTGGCTCAGGTCGTGATCTCAGGGTCCTGGGATGGAGCCCTGCATCGGGCTCTCTGCTCAGCAGGGAGCCTGCTTCCCCCCCCCCCAACCTGCCTCTCTGCCTACTTGTGATCTCTGTCAAATAAATAAATAAAATCTTAAAAAAAAAAAAAAAAAAGAAAGTTGACCATGGTATTTTTAGAACAAAAAATCACAATATTTTTTTAAAGATTTTATTTTTTATAAAATAAAAAATGCTGAGCATAAAATAAAAAATGCCACTGAGCAGAGAGCCCGATGCGAGGCTCGATCCCAGGACCCTGGAATCATGACCTGAGCCGAAGGCAGAGGCTTTAACCCACTGAGCCACCCAGGCACCCCAAAAAATCACAATATTTTTATATTATTTTTCTTTAGATAATGGAATAAATGTGTGTATATAGTTTGACTATGTATCTTAAAAGGTCTATGTATCTTAAAAGGACTATGTATCTTAAAAGAATACATATACTTGATACTAGGAAACTCTACTTTTTAATTTTATACCCATCCCTATGTTATTGGAATATGAATACCACTTCTGTAATTTTTCAATTTAATAACAATTGAAGTAATTACTAAGAGTAATTGCTCAAATCATTAACAGGAAAGAATTGCTTGATGTTATAGCTCTTGCATATGAGGTTATCATTGTGTGTGGGTCTCTCCACCTTTCAGCTGTGAGCTCCCTTATAGCAGGGACTCCTTTTGTTCATCCGCGTATCACCAGTGCCCAGCACTATCCCTGACGCTCAGTGGGTGAACAGTGCATGCTCACTGAATTTAAGAGATCTAAAACAGAGTCTGGGGAGGCTTAGTTGATCAGCCTGGCTCAGCCTATCCATCAGTTGGCATGTCTAGTCCTAGTAGAAGGACAATAGCAAAAAGGAAGTGGTAGTGGTAGTTGAGCATACTGCTTATAGCCTTGATCATTATAAAGAGCTTGACGGTGGTGGTAGGGAGAAGAGGACTTTGGAGGTAGTAATTGGCTATAAAAGGTCTGTGGGTCACTGTAATTCACTTTATTAAAAGTCACTACTCCATAGTTATGATCCATGTCTGCTTGTTCGAAAGTGAACCTACTGTTTTTCAAATCAGAACAAAACTCCCCATTTTCTCTGTAAAACCTACAGAAGTAAAAGAAACAGGTTATTTTTTTTAAGATTTTATTTATTTGTCAGAGAGAGAGTGAGAGCAAGCACAGGCAGACAGAGAGGCAGGCAGAGGCAGAGGGAGAAGCAGGCTCCCTGCCAAGCAAGGAGCCCGATGCGGGACTCGATCCCAGGACGCCGGGATCATGACCTGAGCTGAAGGCAGCCGCTTAACCAACTGAGCCACCCAGGAGTCCCTGAAATAGGTTATTTTTTACACATTGTCCTTATTATCTCCTTTCTACCTCTGTCCCTCCAAAATCCTGCAATCCTGAGATTGCCTAAACCATCTCTCTGGGAGGCCCTAACAACTTCTAGATTGTCTTACATTTCTAGATCAGACTCTCAAACTCTAAATTAGGCCAAATGTAAACGAGTAACAAGTGTGCATTTTCTCCATTCCACTAAAATTAGTGGGCATTCCTCCCCTCCTTCCCTCATTGAAACAACTCACTCTCCTAAATCATGCTGGACTTTAACGTTCACCTTCTTAGGCCACACTTGTGAGAATTGGTTCCCTGTCCTTCACTACCACCACTATCCCACAAACATCCTTTCTTTGTGCCAACTTCATATGAGAAAGTGGATATGAGTAATGGTTTAATCTCAATAGTTTGGGAAATCAGAAACTTATTCCTCCTATAATTAAGGGAGAAGAATAAATGAGATGTGTTTGTATTTATTATATTTCTATCTAAAAGCTATAGCAATTCCTCTTTTATTAAAAATGTTATTTAAAAGTCTTGTTGTACTCATTCTCATTGAGTAATATTCTCAGATAATTTTTTTAAAAATACTACCTTTTCTATGAGTTGGGGATGGGTTGTTTGAGGAGAAGAGAAGACAGGTCATTCAACAAACATTAAGCACCTATTTTGGCCCCTGCTTTTAAATTAAAAATACAAATATGAGACACTGCCTCTGCCCCTGAGTTCCTGTTAATACATTCTGCTGTAATCGTTCAGTCCATGCGGGTATAAGTCCCTGGCTAGTGAGATGGCCACGCTGAGGACCAGCTGGTGAGCCCTCTGTTTTCTTCTTCACCTTACCACTCTGCTGGATTTAGGAGACAGGGCAGTTCCTGCCCTTTATCCAACTTCTCTAGGCCCAGCTTGGTCCTGGCCACTGGTCAGGTTTAAAAGTTCATGTCTGGGGGCGCCTGGGTGGCTCAGTGGGTTAAAGCCTCTGCCTTCTGCTCAGGTCATGATCCCAGGGTCCTGGGATCGAGCCCCGCATCTGGCTCTCTGCTAAGCAGGGAGCCTGCTTCCCCCTCTCTCTCTGTCTGCCTCTCTGCCTACTTGTGATCTCTGTCAAATAAATAAATCTCAAAAAAAAAAAAAAGTTCATGTCTACAGGAAAGCCAGGACTATAATGGACATCTTGAGAACCATGCTCTTCCGAGTAGGAGGTGGGCTTCTCCCAAAAGACAGAGACTTATTGGGAACATTAACTCTAAGGAACACTCCCAGGATACCCCCAGGATTTGGCTAGAGCCCTAATCTTTGTGGGTGGGAGCTGTCCAACATTTCAGCATACTTTTGCATCTGCCCACTTTCAAAGAAATATAATAATGATCTGGCTGTTTGACTGTTTTTTTTTTTTTTTTTTTTTTTTTTTTTTTTTTTTTAGAGAGCACAGGAGCAAGCACAGGCAGACAGAGTGGCAGGCAGAGAG
>ML112082.1:31627-65979 GCA_003697995.1 Taxidea taxus jeffersonii
GTTGTTGTTTTTTTTTTTTATTTTTTTTTTTTTTTTGTCAGAGAGCACAGGAGCAAGCACAGGCAGACAGAGTGGCAGGCAGAGAGAGAGGAGGATGCAGGCTCCCTGCCGAGCAAGGAGCCCGATGTGGGACTCGATCCCAGGACGCTGGGATCATGACCTGAGCCGAAGGCAGCTGCTTAACCAACTGAGCCACCCAGATGTCCCTGTTTGACTGTTTTATTGTGCTCTATGTTCTAAGGGAATTGACACAGTTCAGGATCTAGCTTTTCAGGTACTTTTTAAAAGATTTTATTTTTAAGTTATCTCTACACCAACCATGGGGCTCAAACTTACAACCCCAATATCAAGAGTCACACTCTCCACCAACTGAGCCAGCCAGGCACCCCTCTAAGGTCTTTAGATCTGGTACTTTAATGATCAGTTCTCCTTAAGATCACTGAGCCCTGAAAAAAAATAAAATAAATAAAATTAAATTTTAAAAAACTTACTTGCTCAGGCACATCTGTACCAGAAAGTAAATTTAATACAGGAAGGGATATACTTGTTTCCTGTCATGGTGACTTGACAATCAGAAAGGTAATCAGAGCTTGCTTTGTGAACACAAAATCAGAACAAGTAGAATTGGAAAATGTTAAGAAATGATGTATCATCTACACTATCGTCAAGCTTGATTAATTCTCCCCTCTCCACTAGAAGGCACGCTGTCCTAGTGACCAGAATACCAATGCCAGGTAAACAGAGTGCCACTTCACTGGACGGTGTTAAAATTGCACTAACACAGTTTTACTTTCCAGCCATCATTTTTTCTAGATCCCATGATAGCCAACCCTGATGTTTATAATTGCCTTCCAGATTCTGCAGCATACCAAATGACAGTTTTTCCAACTTTGTATTTTATTTTTGCATTGATAAATGTACTGACTAGTGACATCTAGAGAGACATGGGGAGAGATATTAATCTTTTTACACAATATCTCCAAGTCACATTATTCCTTTTGTAAATACTTGTTAGCAAGGATCAGCAGACATTTTCTATAAGGGCCAAATAGCAAATATTTTACACTTCACAAGCCATACGTCTCAGTCAGAATTACTCAACTCTGCTGTTGTAATATGAAAATAGCCATAGATAATAATAGGTGAGTGCACTGTCTGTGTTCCAGTAAAACTTTCCTTACAAAGAAAAAGGGGCTCTGACTCATAATTGCTGACCCCTGCCTATTAGTCATAATCACAGAGGGGGCTCTTTTTTGTCCTTTCCTGACTTGTTTTGGTCTTCCTTTATCATAAATATTAACATGATGCTTAAGTCTTCCAAAGCAGTTTTCACTCTTCCCTAAAAGGACCAGGAATCCTTAGAGAAATTGGCTTCTTTCGGACAGGGGCAGGGAAAGTTCTAGTTGAGTCTGGAACATCTTATTCCACCAGAAAGTGAGGAACTTTAAGAATGATGAGAATGTGGGACGCCTGGGTGGCTCAGTTGGTTAAGCGGCTGCCTTCGGCTCAGGTCATGATCCCAGCATCCTGGGATCGAGTCCCACATCGGGCTCCTTGATCGGCGGGGAGCCTGCTTCTCCCTCTGCCTCTGCCTGCCTCTCTGTCTGCCTGTGCTCGCTCACTCTCTCTCTCTCTCTGACAAATAAATAAATAAATAAATAAAATCTTAAAAAAAAAAGAAGAATGATGAGAATGTGTCAAAGAGACATGGGAAGGGGCTCTCAGTGGCCAATACCAGAACAACGTGAACATCAAAAAAAATGATAGTAATGTATTATAACCCATTGAATAAAATAATCTGAGTTTGTACTGATCTAAAAAGATAAATGAAAAAATTAATGGGGTAGGAAGGGAAAGCTCTTCCTTAATGATAGAGTTGCGAGAAAAAAAGGTGTTTCTCAAACAGGTTGGAGAGCAATCAAAACCACTTGGGGAGCTTTCCCACATACCTATATCTTTTTTTAGAGGGGTGTGCGTGTGTTTTAGAAAGGCTCCCCTGAAGACATTGCTGAGCCTTCCCTGTTTGAGGACCACTGATATGTGATAGATGTCAGATCTTGAGCTTGCTTGGCCCAATCATGCCTGCTTCTCACCTCTATTCCTTCTGTGTTTGGTTCTCTTGGAACCTGGTGGGTCCAAGAGGAGGAGCTCCTACCTCTAGGGTCCTTGGGCAGCCATAGGAAACAGATGAGATATTAAAAGATAGGAGTTTCCTTAACTAGCAAAGACTGCCCCCTCCAGTCTTTCCTTTTTAAGCTCTTAAAAGGAATAGGAAAATACTGGGAGGCAAAGTACTAATGAAGAATTAATTCTTACTTTCCAGGGAATTTTCAGGAGGTAAAAGATAAGCCTGTTAAGAGACAAATTAAAGTCAAGTTGCAAAGTGAGCATTTAAAACGTTTTTATTCTAGGGACGCCTGGGTGGCTCAGTTGGTTAAGCGGCTGCCTTCGGCTCAGGTCATGATCCCAGCGTCCTGGGATGGAGTCCCACATCGGGCTCCTTGCTCGGCAAGGAGCCTGCTTCTCCCTCTGCCTCTGCCTACCACTCTGTCTGCCTGTGCTTGCTCTCTCTCTCTCTGACAAATTAAAAAAAAATTAAAAAAAAGTTTTTATTCTATTTTGAACAAACAAGTGTAGATATGTGGGACCAAAGATCTATAACACATGATATGTGATCCCTGACTTCAAGGCATGTATCTATTTGAGAATATGCTGGGGGGGAATTAAATGACAGTATAAATGATTCGTAATTTAAATATTGTGCAGCAGGCTACATACACACTTAATCACCAAATGAACTATGTAAACTCATAAAATTCACTAAATATAGAGGAATAAAGGATTGCCAAGGGCAAGGGAGGGCAAAGGAAACAGAGTAATAGAATCAGCATCTATTGGAAGAGACCTGAAGAGGTCACCAGAAAATAAAAGCTGACCTAGTTCAGCCTTTAGGCTGGTTCTTGATGCTACTAGAACATCTCCAGGGAGTGTCACCCAGCTTAAAAACTTGCTATGATGGGACCTCACCTCTTCCTGGGATAGGCTTGTTGCCTTTAGCCCTGCTGGGAAAGTTTTTCTTCAGTGGATCAAAATCTTTCTATACCTTCAACACTTGGATCACAGTTTTACAAAACCCTTATGACCACAGAGGAGAAGTCTAATCCTTACCCCTTCCATTCGTAGCCCTTCATGTAATTAAAGAGAGTTCTCAGGTCACACTGAGTTTTTCTTCCATCTCTAAGCTAAAACCCCCAGTTTCTCCAGCAGACCTCACAGGACCTAGTAGGAGTATATTTGCTACATTCACAATCATGGTCATGGTCACTTTGTTATTCTAAAGGTATGCTACCCATGAACTGAACTCAGTACTCGAAGGGGGAATAGTATCACCTTCTTTATCCTAGAGGGACTATATTCAGTTACCTGGATTTAAACCAGTTCTAACTGGCTATATTACTTTAGGCAAGTTACTCAAACCCTCTGTGCCCCAGTTCTGTTCTAATATCCGAGAATGTAGTATGTGCTGGGCACCATACTGGACGTTAAGGTTGCAAAGACTTAATGTCAGCCCTCAAGAAGCTCGTAGAGAAGTAGAAGAAATAAATATGGTAAGTACTGTCTGCATTAGATGAATGCCCACACAGTACTAACAGAAATACCTAGAAGGCCAACCTAATCCAGACTAGTAGAAGAAGGTAGGAATCAGGGAAAACTTTCCTGGTGAGGTGACACTTGAGATGAATCTTGAGTTTAGTTGGGCATTTTCCAGGTGAAGATCAGTGGCAAGGAAGTGCAGTCATTTCCAAAGAAGAAAAGTATGAACAAAAAGCTCCCAAATTTGACTTTTCTGGTACCATGTCTTATAGCTGGAACATGGGGTGGGAAGGGGGAGAGGTGATAGGAGGTGAGGCTGGAAAGGCAGGCAGGTGCCAGTCACAGGAAGTTTAATGAGGGGCAATGGGAAGACATTGAATCAGGGGTTGCTTTAATGGTAGTCTGCAAAGAAGTAGACACAAAGCCAGTAAAATGGGGCTAATGAGACCTCCCCAAATTGTGAAGAGCAGATGAGATCAATAAAATGTACAGGAGGGACAGGTGCATGCCAGTAGCTCAGTCAGTGATAACCCCTTCCCCAGCCTCTGTCAGCCCCATCACAAAGATAACTCATGTCAAGCTCCCATCTGTCTAAAAGCCTTCTGTACTTTGCATACTCCATTGCAAACCCTTATGTCTTCTGCCACATCTCTTCCTTCCATTTGGTTTTTAAGATCCAGGTGCAGAATCTCATATGTATTTCTCCTGAGTGGTTTAGCCTCTTGCCATGGCCTGCCATGGCAGTTTGGGATCCTGACTCCATCGGCCAGTCCTCTTGGAAATGGTGGGGTAGGAGTTCCACCTTAAAAGGAGGAGGGCATTCAGGAACAAGTCAGGGCAGGGAGGGAGTCAATATTAGGAAGACAGGAAGAAGGAGAACAACGATCTGAAGCTGAGGCTTTAAAGAAGGAGAAGTTGGAGAAAAGAATGGGGATGGTATGGAGTGAAGTTGTGAATACCAAGCCAAGACATTTGGTCTTTATCCTCTAGGATCTGCATAGACATAAAGGGTCACTGGAACTTTGGTGGGGGTTGGGGGTGGATTAAAGCAGTGTTTTTGGAAAATTTGTCTTACAGTGAGAGGCAACAAAGCTGAAAGGAGACTAAGAGGGCAGATACTGTTTGGTCACAGAATGACAACAATCTGGACCAGGATGAGGTCAGTGAGAATGGAAGGGAGTGAGGTAGATGGGAGAAATCAATGATTTGACAACTTGGCCAAAGCAGGAGAGGCAGGATTAGATCCCAACATCATGCACTTTCAATGCAGCATTTCACAGATCCTTGTAGACTTTTTTTAACAAGCATCTTCGTGGATAATACATATTGAAAATATAATTTAGTTCTAATATTTTACTGTTAAAACATGTTTCCACATTATCATTATTAATGCTCCCATTCCCCAATATTTTTAAACTGCAGTTTGGAAGAAAAAAATCATTTTTCAGGGGTGTCTGGGTGGCTCAGTCAGTTAAGCATCTGACTCTTGATTATGACTCAGGTCATGATCTTAGGGTCATGAGATCCAGCCCTGCATCAGGCTCTGCACTGGGCATGGAGCCTGCTTAAGAGTCTCTCACTCCCTTTGCCTCTCTCCACACCTCTCTCCCTCTCTAGAAAAAAAAAAAAAGTGTTTTTCCAACCTACTAATCTTTCTGCCAATTCTCAGTTATTAATTCATAAAAATAAAGGTGCCACAAGATCTTAATTTTTAGGATGCAAATAATGCATTTCCACTCATTTACATGGATGGCTGATTTTACACATAAGCGTGTGTGTCTGTGTCAATATTGTGCTTTATCCAAATAACGAAACAATCAAAACATGTACCTCGCAGTGTCAGGCAAACACTCGCCAGGAGTGTACTGTGTATCAGGTGTTATGAAAGGTTCTTGAAGGTCAAAAGACACGGTGGCTGCTCAGGGAGCTCACTGCTGGTCAAGGGCGAGGCCCATGAACAGAGAAGTGCAGGGCAGAGGCATGTGGAAGGTGACCAAAGCACAGTTCCAGGGGCCTGTCATGCCCCTGGTATGCCATGGCCAAAGGAGGCAGGAGGAGGAATGGGGAAGGAGGGAAGAAGAGGAAAGAGAAGAGTGAAAGATTTTAAATAGGAGGGAAAAGAGGGAGGAAGAGCAAAGTATAAATACGAAGTACAAAAGAAATGCCTTACCCTTTGTTACAATTTGTGCTGGGTGAAGTTTTCAGATCGGTTATCTCATCTGATATCACCAAGAAACTTACGAAAAAGCACAGAATGAGCGGAAGGGGAAGAGCGGAGGGGAAGAGATGGGAAGCAAGGCCCACAGTGGAGAAGAGAAAGGAGCTGGGAAGAGCTCAGAGCCCCTTGTGGCCTCCTGGCTATCCTGGAGCCTGCGCCCCCCTGCTGGGGCCAGACCTCAGCTGGCCTGGTTAGGAGCTAGTGAGGACCTTTTCAGACCAGTCCAACTAGCAAGGAAGGGCTTGAACCACTTCAAAGAAGTCTGAACCACCCAGACAAAGAGCCACAGAACCCTTTAAGTGGTTCTTTTGGCGACTCTTGCCAAGAGTTTCTTGCTGCCTGACCACAGCTGTCTTCCATACTTCTTTCCCCTGGTTTTAAAAAATATTGAGTTTTCTCTTGTCACAAAAGTTATACATGTTCATTGTAAAGTCCAGACAAACCTGAAGAAGATAAAAATCCCCTCTGGTGGGGGCCTGGGTGGCTCAGTGGGTTAATGCCTCTGCCTTCGGCTCAGGTCATGATCTCAGGGTCCTGGGATCAAGTCCCACATCGGGCTCTCTGCTCAACGGGGAGCCTGCTTCCTCCTCTCTCTCTGCCTGCCTCTCTGCCTACTTGTGATCTCTGTCTGTCAAATAAATAAATAAAATCTTTAAAAAAAAAATCCCTGGGACGCCTGGGTGGCTCAGTTGGTTAAGCGGCTGCCTTCGGCTCAGGTCATGATCCCAGCGTCCTGGGATCGAGTCCCACATCGGGCTCCTTGCTCGGCAGGGAGCCTGCTTCTCCCTCTGCCTCTCTGTCTGCCTGTGCTTGCTCTCGCTCGCTCTCTCTCTCTCTGACAAATAAATAAATAAAAATCTTTTTAAAAAAAATCCCCTCTGGCCCTACCGTTAGGTAGAACCACAATTATTATTTTAGAACATATATCCTCACATTATTCTTCTGTGCCTTTTGGTGTATCTCTGCTCCGTAGTACCTTCCCTTCACTTAATATCTTATGTCTTTCCGTGTCTTTATCAGTTGGGATTGTGTTTTGATACAAGTAAACTCGAAGGACAACTAGCAATGTTAGTTAACAGCAAACCCCAATCCAAACACAGTGGTTTAAACCTATAACAGGGGTATTTTTCTCACAGGATGAGAGTCTGAAAGTAGGAGGTGCAGGCTAGTAGAACAGCTCAAGGACGTCATCAAGGACACTCCAGCCCTTTAGCCTGTTGGGTGTTACCTCATGTGTCAAGGTGGCTAGGAGCTGTAAGGGAAGCAGGAAGCAAGTACTTCATTGTTCTGACCCCTCTGGTGGAGAAGGGTGAGGGTCTTGGGAGCTGAGGGGGCCAGCGGAGCCGGCGTCATTACGTCATTACACAGTCCTCCGCAGTAGGCGCTCTCTTAAGCAGCAACGTAGTTTAGATGTCCTGTGATTTATCGAACTGTTCCCTATTGCTGATCATTTCAGTTGTTCCCAGTTTTTCATTATTATAAATATGCTTATACTAAAGTTTTACACATACTCCTAATTACTGCTTTAGTACACAATTCCTAGAAGTAGAAATAAGGTCAAAGAATATACAAAGTGTAGGGGCGCCTGGGTGGCTCAGTGGGTTAAAGCCTCTGTCTTCAGCTCAGGTCATGATTCCAGGGTCCTGGGATCGAGCCCCGCATCGGGCTCTCTGCTCAGCAGGGAGCCTGCTTCCCCATCTCTCTCTCTCTGCCTGCCTCTCTGCCTACTTGTGATCTGTCAAATAGATAAAATCTTTTTTTAAAAAAAAGAATATACAAAGTGTGTATCGCCCTCCAGAAAGACTGCTAAGTGACACTCTCACAACCCATGTCTAAAGGAGTGCATTTCCCTGGACTCCTTGTTTGTTCATCACTAAGCTCTTATTCTATGACCCTTTAACTGTGAATTTAACTGACCAGCATCTGAAGTGCCCAGCAGCCCCTGGGGACCCCAAGCAGGGACCCCGAGAGTTTCAGCCAGCCCTCCACCCTTCTCCATTGCTGCCTGGATGTGTGGGTTGGTGGGGCATCCTGTGCCCCCAGGCAGCCGGCATGGGTCCTCATCTTGACAAGCATTGCATGGACTCATGAGGTCTCTAGTGAGCGTGTACCTCACTCTGTCACCATGAAGTCATCCTCTGTTTCCATCTTAGTCCTAATTCAACACCATCCTGGCTTATTTGGAATTGAGATCCACCTGGTATCTGGCCTCTTTTGAAACAGCCCTCCCATCTCCTCACACATCACTTTTACCTGATGTACCTCAAGCAGGGTGGCCTCACCGGCCTCCTTCATAATCTGTAACAGAGCGAAGGCTGAGAAGACAGTGTCTGTAGATTCAGGGGCTGTTTTCATCATAATAAGCTGCTTTGGGGACATGCCACAGTTTCCTGGCCGGGGAGGGGTTGGTCAGAGGAGTAAATTATCCCTAGACACCACTACCCTTTGAAATGGTGATGAGCTAGTGAGCAGTTGGCCACTATTTACAGTCCTATTCACTAAACAAGGAGCCATCCACGGGTGAGAGAAGAATTCCTCTGGCCTAGTCACCTCTCTGTACAGAGTGGGTATTTCAGTATTCATGTCTGTAGGCAAATACTCATGTGCAGACAAATGAGTGAATGATGAATCCAAGCAAGCCTTGTGCTTAGTGCAGGGACATAGGGCAAATCTCAGTACCACATCCTCACCCCTCTAAAATAAGAAAAAGAAAATTCCAGAATTCTGGTTCCAGGAAGGAAATGATAAGGATTCTATTTTGCTAGTCCCATGAGGACCCTACCCAGACCTCCAGAGAGGTGACACCTAAAATGTGAGTAGCTCTAGCTGAGGGAAACTGAGTTCTCTCTGAGCTTTGCTTATAGGGCACGGTTTGGAGCTGCTGTCAGTTATCACCAGCTGGAGGGAAAAGAACGGAAGAGAAACTAAAATTTCATGAGGCGCCCATTACAAATCCAGCTAAAGCCAGGATCATGATACCCTGGCCAGTCACTGCTGCCAAAGGCCCGGCTCAGGCCCCTCTACCCAGGCCCCTCACTTTTCCCAGTTCTGGAATGCTGCCTCATTAATGCCCACAACATAGATCCCACTCACAGCTCACTGTGTTTAACGGAATAATAGTCTCCAATCTCCTCTCCCTACTGAATTACATTGTCACTGGCTCGATGTCAAAGACTGAAAAATCCAGTCAGAACTACATTACCAAACTCTCAGCAATGGCTGTCACTACAAAGGTTCTGTGTGAGTGCCCCAGTGAGGGTAGCCTTAACCTTCGTGACAGTTCGGCAGCATAGCTACTTAAATCATTCATAAAGTTGAACATTTTTCCCATTTCATACTTGGTAGCCATTTGTACTTCTTCCATGAATTGTCTGTTCAGAAACTCCGTGTTTTGGGTGCCCACGAGCCATACACATAGTAAGTGATGTCCAAGAGGCATTTCTGTTTCACAAGAAGAAACCAAGGCCTAGAGACGCCGCCTTTGCCCAGAGCCCAGAAGATCATGAGAGGGAGGACTGGAGCTGGGTTCTTTGGAGTCTTTTTTTGTGTGCCATACTGCCTGACCACATGACCAAACATGCCAATATATTTCTTAGGAAATACACCATAAGACTATGTGTTTTGGAGGTGCAGTGAAAATGTGTACTTAATTCTCTATTTCTCCTACTTTCAGCAGAATCTTGGGTAACCCTAAGTCATTTTCCCATTCTTAACCTCTTTCCCCAAAACACTAGGTAAAAATATGAGGGATACGTATCTTGGGTCATGTCTAACCTTCTCTTGGTTCCTTGGTGATGTGCATTTTCTCCATTGTTATCAAACTTCCACTTTTTCCAAATCAAAATACACTTTAACGTAAGTGCAATATAGCAACAGTATTTTTTTCATTTTGTGATTTCCTTAATTGAATCTTCAAAACCTTCATATAAAGACATTTTCTAGTATCTCATGCTCAGAATAAATTACATGGAATATCAGGCATTTACTAAAAAAGTAACTATGTCTGGGGTTAGTACATATCCATCCCAGGACCCTAGATCTTCAGTAAACATGTCAATAGTGAGAATTTACAACCAGAATTTCCAGATATTTGTTAGACCACATGAATGACTTGTGAGTTCTTCAAATTCTACAGCCCAAACAGTTCACAGACGAATACATTTATATGGGCAATAAATGTAGAAATAATGTTCTCCTTCACCAGTAATCAAAGCAATGTTTTTTTAAAAGAACAAAAAAGTTTTTTTAATATATGTATTTTTTAAGATTTTATTTTTACCTTAAGACTTTATTTTATTTTTTTAAAGATTTTATTTATTTATTTGACAGAGAGAGACACAGTGAGAGAGGGAACACAAGCAGGGGGAGCGGGAGAAAGAGAAGCAGGCCTCCCACTGAGCAAGGAGCCTGATGCGGGGCTCAATCCCAGGCCTCTAGGATCATAACCTGAGCCGAAGGCAGACGCTTAAGGACTAAGCCACCCAGGCATCCCCAAAACGATTTTTTATTGAATCAACAGATTTTTTTTGAATCAACACATTTTTTAAAAGATTATTTATTTATTTATTTGACAGAGAGAGAGATCACAAGTAGGCAGAGCAGCAGGCAGAGAGGGAGGAAGGGAAGCAGGCTCCCTGCCAAGCAGAGAGCCTGATGCAGGGCTCAATCCCAGGACCGCAGGATCATGACCTGAGCCAAAGGCAGAGGCTTTAACCCACTGAGCCACCCAGGCACCCCTGAATCAACACATTTTTTAACATACTAGCATTCCAGGGACGCCTGGGTGGCTCAGTTGGTTAAGCAGCTGCCTTCAGCTCAGGTCATAATCCCAGCATCCTGGGATCGAGTCCCACATCGGGCTCCTTGCTCGGCAGGGAGCCTGCTTCTCCCTCTGCCTCTGCCTGTGCTCGCTCGCTCTCTCTCCCTCTCTCTCTGACAAATAAATAAATTAAAAATCTTAAAAAAAAAAAACATACTAGCATTCCATGTTGGTGAGAGTGTGTTGAAATGAGCTCTTAAACTTCTGGAAGAAAAATAAAAGGTACCATCTTTTTGGAAAGCTGTTAGGCTTTAAAATACACCATGCCCTTTGACATAGTAATTCCCTCCCCACAGGGTAATACTACATTTCGACAAAATCTGAATGTTCAAAGATATTAATTCTAGCACTCAATATCAAAAATGTCCCAACTACGGAAGATTGATTTACTTAAACATGGACTATCTTGCCCCATTAAATATGATGTTTCCTAATACCCTTACATGTTCTTCATATTCTTTGCAATGTCTACGTATGATATTAAGTTAGCCCCTGGTCTTCACCCCATCCTCAGATCTGCTCCTCCTGTGCTTTTCTCCATCCTTCCCATGCTGTGGCAAGAAGCTGGGGGGTTGTCCTTGGCCTCCCTCTCTCGTGTCCCACAGCTGGCTAGCAGCAGTCTGTCCGTTCTGCCTTCAGTACGATTTGCCCTACTTTCCAGGCCTCTTGTAAAGCTCGAACTAAAAAGGCTTGAGGAGAAAAGGAAGCAACCCTAAGTGCCCTTGAGTGGCTAGGGTTTTGGTTCTGAAATCAAGGCCCAGTTTTTCTCCTTCTTGAATTATCTAACAGTCTCTTTTTCCTAGAACAGAAACCGTTGGGCGCAAATCACCTCATTGAAAACATATCTAGAGGTAGGATAGTGGGCTTCAAAGTATCAAGGAATAGAAAAATATGTGAGGGAGAAAGTAATAGGATTTCACTGGTGCTAAGCTACGTACTGGGAAATGTATATTTTCAGTGAGCTACAAATACTGTATACCATATGATGGACCATCAGATGTAAAGGAGACCCTAGAACCAAGTGCGCAGAAGCTTCCACTAGCCTAGCTGCTGGGCTGTTGCCCTTAGGACAGGTGAGTAGGCTTTGCCGCAGGAGGAGGCACACTGCCATAGACTGTTGATGTCTGACGACTCCCATGAGGTTGAGTCATAACACCAAAGGTTTGTCCAGACCTCACATGTACAGATAGGTAGAGAGGTTTATGATGGGTAATTAGGTAAGCCCAGAGTGGGAAGATGTTGAAGGGCTAATTCACAAAACGCCTCTTCATGGTTAGATTCCTGAGGAAGAGGTCTGCCTACTGAGGACTTAGTTAACTCATAAGTGTGATGATTTAGAAATGTTGGAAAGTTGTGAGTGGCCTATAGTCTGTCCAAAGTATAGGATTTACCTCCTTGGGATAAATCACGTCCTGAGCAATGAACTTTACTCTGACCACATCCTAACTTCTCTTTGGAAATATTATGCCCTTTCTGAAAGAAAACTGTAGATCACTGGAATCAGTCTTAGAGTTAAATGTCTTTAGAGCACAACGCAAGGTTATCCACATGAAGAGTGAGGCATAGGGGCACCTGGGTGGCTCAGTGGGTTAAAGCCTCTGCCTTCAGCTCAGGTCATGATCCCGGCATCCTGGGGCATCCTGGGATCTAGCCCCGCATCGGGCTCTCTGCTCAGCAGGGAGCCTGTTTCCTCCTCTCTCTCTGCCTGCCTCTCTGCCTACTTGTGATCTCTGTCTTAAATAAATAAAATCTTTAAAAAGAAAAGAAAAAAGAGTGAGGCATAAGGCACAAGGCATAAGGCACCAGGTGTGAGTCCTTGAATGTGGTTGAGGTCTTGTGAAAAATAGGTGAGGCCTCAGGAAACCTTTAGGGCATAACAGTCCAGGCATATTGTTGATTTTCCCAGAAGAAGGCAAACAAATATTAACTCTTTAGACCTAAAGGAACACTAAGAAAGCAGAACATTTATCTGCAACTGTAAAATATGCAACCTTGCGAGGCACTTGAGATAAAGAGTATTTGGTTCTGGGAACAGCTGGGTGGCTCAGTTGGTAAGCATCCCACTCTTGATTTCGGCTCAGGTCATGATCTCAGTGTCCTGGGATTAAGACCTGCATCAGCTCTGCACTCAGCATGGAGTCTGCTTGTCCCTATTCCCCCTGCTCCCCCCCCCACCACCAATCTCTCTCTCTCTCTCTCAAATAAATAAATAAATAAAATCTTATAAAGAAAAAAAAGGGTTGGGGCACCTGGGTGGCTCAGCGGGTTAAAGCCGCTGCCTTCAGCTCGGGTCATGATCCCAGGGTCGTGGGATCGGGCCCTGCATCAGGCTCTCTGCTCTGCGGACAGCCTGCTTCCTCCTCTCTCTCTCTGCCTCTCTGCCTACTTGTGATCTCTGTCTGTCAAATAGATGAATAAAATCTTAAAAAAAAAAAAAAAAAAAAGAGGGTTGCCAGGATGGCGCATCAGTTAATCATCCAACTCTTGGTTTCAGCCCAGGTCATGATCTCAGTGTACTGGGATTGAGCCCAACATCAGGCTCTGCATTCAGCATGGAGCCTCCTTGAAATTCAGTCTCTCTGCCCTTCCTTCTTGTGCTGTTTCTTTCTCTCTAAAATAAATACATAAAATCTTTTTTTCTAAAATTTTATTTATTTATTTATTTAGTTGAAAGATTTTATTTACTTATTTGACAGAGAGACAGTGAGAGAGGGAATACAAGCAGGGGGAGTGTGAGAGGAAAAAGCAGGCTTCACACTGAGCAGGGAGCCTGATTCGGGGCTCAATCCCAGGACCCTGAGATCATGACCTGAGCTGAAGGCAGACAGTTAATAACTGAGCCACCCAGGTGCCCCAAGTAAATAAAATCCTTTTTAAAAATAAGAAAGAAAGGGGCACCTGGGTGGCTCAGTGGGTTAAGCTGCTGCCTTCGGCTCAGGTCATGATCTCAGGATCCTGGGATCGAGTCCCGCATTGGGCTCTCTGCTCAGCAGGGAGCCTGCTTCCTCCTCTCTCTCTCTGCCTACTTGTGATCTCTGTCAAATAAATAAATAAAGTCTTTAAAAAAATAAGAAAAAAATTTTTTAAAGAGTATTTAGTTCTGGTCAGGGAATGACTATTCTGCTTATGGCCCCAAGGTCCTGAGTAAATCCATATCCCCACCCACTGGGTTTTTTTGCTGAAGGGTAGGGGTGTTACAAGGACTGTTCAAGGTATTACGAGTCCTTTCTCTATTATGCTTTATTTTTTTTAAGATTTTATTTATTTATTTATTAGAGATTGAGAGAGAGAGAGAGAGAGCGCACGCATGCGCACAAGCTCAGGCAGACACAGTGGCAGGCAGAGGCAGAGGGAGAAGCAGGCTCCCTGCTGAGCAAGGAGCCGATGTGGGACTCGATCCCAGGATGCTGGGATCATGACCTGAGCTGAAGGCAGCTGCTTAACCAACTGAGCCACCCAGGCATCCCTCTATTATGCTTTTGACTATTGACAGTCCTTCTTTAGTTTTAAGGGGGTATTATGCAAGCCTTTTTTTTTAAGATTTTATTCATTTATTTGACAGAGAAAGAGACAGCGAGAGAGGGAATACAAGCAGGGGAGTGGGAGAGGGAGAAGCAGGCCCCCTGCTGAGCAGGGAGCCCAATGCAGGACTCAATTCTAGGACCCTGGGATCACAACCCTAGCTGAAGGCAGATGCCCAACAACTGAGCCACCCAAGTGCTCCAATATTGTGCAAGTTTGAGTAGAATTTAGACAGGCCATTCTGAACCTTAATGGATTCAGCCCAGTAATCCTGCAAACAATTGAATGAAACTTTGTCCCCTTTTTATCCTTCTCAATTTTGATCATATTGAATGCTCCCCAAATTGACTGCTATAATTCTAAATTATCCTTGATAAAATTGTGCCATAAGAAGATAAGTTCACAAATTTGGATTATAGAGTGAATCATGTAAGAAGCAAGAATCCGGCCTATAGGGGCAGTCTTAGGGTTAGATTGAACCACCGCATAGCTTGGGGAACAGTCAGTCCCCCAAGAGTTCCTTGTGGGCCTGTCTCAGCCTCTACCTCGAATCTAATGCCCCAGCCTCCCAACTACAAACCCCAACCAGATCTGTAGTTCCAGAGGACAGAAAAACATGAAGAGATCTGTCCCAGAGCCAGACCTTCATGGACAAAGCAAGAGAAGACTGAGGAAAGTTCTCATAGGACTTTTTGTAATCACCAAAAACCAGAAACATCCAGATAGCCTTCAGTGGTTGAATGGGTAAACCCTGATATATCCATATGTGAACCATTGTTTTGGGAATACTTCTCAGCAGCAAAAAGAATTGTCTATGCAACAACTTGGATAGAACCTAAAGGCATTATGCTGAGGGGGAGAAAAGCTGGTTATAGAACAATTCTGCATCCTAGTAGGGTGGTAATTATATGAATCTACACATATGATAGAATTTCATAGACTGGGGCACCTGGGTGGTTCAGTGGGTTAAGCCTCTGCCTTCAGCTCAGGTCATGATCTCGGGGCCCTGGGATCGAGCCCCACATCTGGCTCTCCGCTCCGTGGGGAGCCTGGTTCCCCACTCCCCCCACCTATTTGTGATCTCTCTCTCTGTCAAATAAATAAATAAAATCTTTTTTAAAATTTCATAGACTGTACACCAAAAAAAAAAAAAAGCGCATGTAAAAAATGATTAAATCCAAATAATGTCTGTAGCTTTGTTAATAATGTACCAATGTCAACTTCCTGGCCTTCACAACTGTTATGTAAGACGTTATTGGGGAAGCTGGATGAGGATACATGGGAATTCTTTGTCCAATTTTGCAATTCTGAGTCTAAAATTATTTCAAAATAAAGAGTCTCCAAAAATTTGGAGGGTACTGATTTCTGCAAAGCAGCACTTGGGAATCTCTTCAGTGTTTACTAGAAAAGATAATATAAAATAAAGCCTCAAGAATTATCAATTTAATGCAGCTTCTAGTCACTGTTACTTCATTTGCTATAATTTTGATTTGGAAACAATGTTGTTTTTTAACTCTAGCATTGTTACAAATATTTTTGTATTGTTGTAAATATATTATATCCAGGAGGGGAAGAAAAAAACCTCGATGAGTTTCCCCCAGGATGAAATACCTGAAAATACCTAAAAACCTCTTTACAGAGCCCCTGGTGTGTGGCTTCTGTCTACCTTTTTAACCTCATCTCCTGCTCCCAGCATGCATTCTGGGGTGAACTATTTGTAATCCTCTGCCTCTTTCCAGCCCATTCTTCTCTCCTCTTAACACTCTGTTTGATGACCTTCTCCTTCAAGACCCACATCAAACTATGCTTCCTCTACAAAGCCGTCCCTGGCCCAGGAAGCAGGGTTGCTCCAGCAGCATGCCTTCCTGCCTATGGGGTTGTAGCATAATGTGGAGCATTTGGTTATTTGTTCACTGGCCTAGCTCTGACCCTGGTCAGTGAATGCCTTGAGGGCCCCGACTGGGTCCCATGCCTTCCTATAGGCCCTGCACCTGGCTCAGTGCCTAGAACACACTGGCGACAAGCAAGGGACTGAATCGGAGGCCCTGGAAAGTCCTTAATAATAAATTTTGTCCGGGTGCCTGGGTGGCTCAGTGGGTTAAAGCCTCTGCCTTTGACTCAGGTCATGATCCCAGCATCCTGGGATGGAGCCCCACATCAGTCTCTCTGCTCGGCAGGGAGCCTGCTTCCCCCCTCTCTCTGCCTGCCTCTCTGCCTATTTGCGGTCTCTGTCAAATAAGTAAATAAAATCTTTTAAAAAAAATAATAATAAATTTTGTGCATTCCATCCTGCCTTAATAGAGTACTTTTCAACAAGATGTTCAACGAAACTGAAGATCAAAAGGGACAGTGAAACACAGCAGCAAATGAATTCTTAAAATATTTTTCAAACATCCAGCTTAGTTAAGACTTTATTATATTTAAAAATTTTCCCATTCTTTCTTTTCATTCATGACACAGTGTTGTAAGAAGCTTTAGAAAGATCATGAGGTTGCATTTGTGAGTCTCCTTGGACAGATAAGATCTAGAACTTAAGAACAGGATACAGATTCTGGAGGAGGAAGGATGGGATGTCGAAGACGAAGAGACAGGCCTACGTTAAATCTTGTATACTGCTTCCAGCTTTTACTGAGAGCAGCGCGGTGTCCCGACCTTGCAGGCAAGTGGCTTGCTACTCCACCTACCATGGCAGCAGACAAAAATGCCCTGGATAACAAACTCCTGATGGCCCTGCTCAGCATCCGCCCGGGCCAATGATCTGGGACTCCGTAACTGTCTTCGGGTCTAGCTTCTGTCTCCAGCCTTCAGCAAGATGACTCAGACTTTCATCATCCCTTCTTGCACAATCTAATGGCCATTTCTCCATCAGAGGTCTGGTAACTTCATTAAACAGGGCAGATAACCTCCTGCTTGAAACCAGTCCCTCCCTTACCTCCTGACACATCCCCTACCTCTTCTATCTCCTCTCCTGATCACATCCCCTAGGATTCCTCTAAGATTCAAGCACTGGTCTTTGGCTCATTTTAAAAAATAAAAGTCACAACAAACTTCTTTCCCATGTCTCTAATTTCCCATTTTCTCTTCACTGCTTTCTGATACCCTGTCATCTTTAAAGGGCCAAGTTAGGGGCCACCTTCTCCCAGAAATCACCTAAATGAGGCCACACTCATCCTTCGCACTGTTTTGGAGCACTTAAAATGCCAAATGTACTTCCACTGTTGAGCACTTCATATGTTCTGGTTTGTGGGATCCCTTTACCATTTTATGAGTTCTACTTTTTCAGTCAAACAAAGGCTTCTTTAGGACCAGATCCATGTCTTAAAATGATCCCATGTCTTCATGGTGCCTCACAAAGAGTTAGCACCTTATCTTAGTGGTCAGTATATACTTGGTGATTGAGATCAAGACAATGTCGCAGTGGCTTGGAAAAAGAAACCCAATGAAGAAAGCCTTTGAAATTTCTTTTTCCTTCTCCTATTGCTCAGGGGCCTAAATCAGAACAAGTGATGCACTGGAGCTGTGCAAAATCAAATCACTTTTCCTGCCATAGTGCAAGGGTGTAGTAAGAGCATAGGTTTCTGGTGGGTTCATGCTCTAACCTTGCCAGTAGTTGATCTTGAGCTTGAGCAAGTCACTTGAACCCGGAGACTTCCTTTCCTCATATTCAAAATTGAGATAATTACTAAGGCCTTTTGGAGATGAAGTCTATAAACCATAAGAGTGTCATTTGTGGTAGAAATTTCAGGAACCATGGTAGACCAGGGAAGAAGCTATTGGAAAGTAGGCAGGCCTTCCTGTACCCCTCCAGCGCATACCCCCCTGAGGGAGGCCCACTGTCTGCTTCTGGTCAGGCAGCTAGCATCTCAGGGACCTGAAGAATGACAGTCTGCATGAGAAGACAGAAACACAACCACTGAAACGTGTTGAGTTTGTTCTAGACATCACCAGGGTATTCCTTCTGTGGCAAGGCTAGAGAATTAAATGAGCAGTCTGTCAAAAAGGCAAAGAAATAAAGCTCGGGAATTCTGAGAGGGACTGGCTATGGGGCAGGAGGAGCAGTGAGAGCAGAGGAGGGCTGACTTGGGATCAAGGCACGGTAGGCTTAACAACTGGTCAGATCCACTGGTTCTGGAGGGAGGGAGAACATGTCACATGCCCCAGTGACAACGGCAAGCCACACAGTCTAAAGAAACATCGTCCTAAAGGAAGATAAAGTGACATGGCTTTTATGTGCCCCCGGAGACACAGGCCCGCTTTTGAAGCGTGAAGGATCATGAAGGAAACACAGACACACTGGGGCCGCAGAAACAAACGTTCTCACCTCAGTGTGTCCCAGCAGCCACTGCAGCACCGCTCCCGGTCTGTCCTCAGGCTGAACGCCCAGGGGGCCAGCAGCCCACCCCTCCAGAGCAGGCCAGGGAGAAAGGGGCTGACCAGCAGCCACGGGCCATACGGCAGCATTACCCAGCCTGGTCTCGGGATGCCTCTTTAGTTGAAATCACTGTTCAGCAGGGCAGGTTCAGGACCCTGGTAGCTGGGACCTCAGCGGAATTCAGAGGACAGCCACGTGAACTAAGAGTGTTGTGAGAACAGAACCCAGGAGAAGCTCCAGTCCCTACCTGAACTGACACTATCCAGATCCCTGGCCTGGATCTGCTGGAGTGGGCTTGTGCTGGTTCCCCACCGGCCCCAGAACTATCCCACCTGCCCACCCCGCACCCACCACCTTGGACTAATTCAGCTTCGAGAGGCTGAGCCTCCCTGAGAGTCAGGTCCCTGCCCTGCCATGAGAAGAAGGTGATTGGCTGGGCCCACCAGGGCTTTGTGACGCGCCAGCAGTACCCCTTTAGCCCCTCAGAACCCTTCAGCCTGCCTGTGTATATTGCCTCCATGCAACCCCAGAATAACCTGGATGTGTGACCCAAGGGCACCAGGGGTAGCAATTTTGCAGATTTTCCAAACAGTGACTTCAGCCCCCCTGGGCCTGGGCAGGAAGGGTTAGCCCAGTGACAATGGGCATAGCCCTACATCAGGAGCGGGAAACATTTTGGCAGACTCCTCAGTCATCCTCTGATCCCACAGCGCCTGTTCCAGTTTTCCTGGCCGGTAGGATGGCATCTACAAAGCCAAACAGTTGGGAAATATGGAGTTGGGGAGGGACTGAGATAGGAGGCCCAGCTTCGGGAAGCCCAGATAGCTGTCCCTAGGCAGAAAGGGCAGAGTTCTGTAGTGTCTCCCTCCTGGACTGGCCTTCCTTGGGCTCAGCGACCTGAAGCTGGATATGTGCTGGGCAGCTGCCTTTCAAACAAGGGCCCTTGGATTCTCACTGTCTGTTCCAGTGACGCTGGTGACACTCACTGAAATGTACTGTGTGCTAGGCTCTGCTCGGTGCTTGGTAAGCCTCTGAGAAGTGGGAACTGTCCCCATTTTATACATGAGGAAACTGAGGCCCAAAGCCAAACTGCTAGGAAATGTTAGAGCCAGGATTTGAATCTGTGTTCTGCCTGGAGATCAGTATTCTTTTTTTTTTTTTTTTTTTTTAAGATTTTTGTTTATTTGACAGAGAGACACAGCGAGAGAGGGAACACAAGCAGGGGAAGTGGGAGAGAAGAAGCAGGCTTCCCGAGAAGCAGGGAGCCTGATGCAGGGCTTGATCCATGGACATTGGGATCATGACCTGAGCCAAAGGCAGACGCTTAACAACTGAGCCACCCAGGTGCCCCTGGAGATCAGTATTCTTAAAGCAGCACATTTTTGGAGGTTGCTGAAGGCCTGCCCAGTACCCACTTCAGAACTGCAAGACCTGGTCTTCCATAGCCGTGCTAGACGGAGGATAAAGTCCTGGGAACTGCAGTTGGCTCTCCTAGGGACCAAAGAACTGGGGACCCCTGAATTATCTTAAAGACGATTTGTGGAAGATGGATTCCCACTGAAGTACTTGAAAACAAAAAGCCAGAATCAGATTTAGGCTTTTGATGCCATTATTAAATATTGGAATGTTTTCTTTCAGAGTTCTACAGACTTATTGATGATTTAGGAATATAAGTACCGAGAGCTAATGTTGTCCTAGGTATCTGGGAAGGAATTGGATGGTTTCTAGAAACTCCTCTGACCATGGGAGAATGAGATTTAGTCTTGACCATTTCCAAGGCCTCAGGCCGCAGAATGGTCAGTAGCGTCACGACTCCAGGTGAGAGCTGTGAGCACCTTTCCCATCACCAGTAAATGTACCCTGAACCTTATGGTCCTAGCATAGGAAATGATTTAGCAAAATCACCAGATTAAACCCCCTCAACTTGTCTTTCCCATGACTGCAGTCCTGGTAGCCAGAGTCAAGGTCCTGAAGAGCAGGCTTTTCCCAAGGCCACATTCTCAGTCTGATCCTGGAATGGGGTTTCCAGCTAACTCGGCGGGTGACATGCCACAACCCAATAAGGCTATTTCCCTTGACAGTCACCATGTGCCAGAGATAATGGTAGAAACAAAGGGACAGGGAAGACCCCACTGTGGTAGCTTTTGGAACAGAGCTTGACACCTGGTGTGGTTGACTACCATTCTCTCAGAAGAGGGAAAACAACTTGGTAATGGTTGTGTTAACTTAAAGAGTTTTCTCAGACCATTTCTCTACTGTAAGTGGAGGCAATTAGACCACACAGAGCCAGATGCTTGGGTAAATGCCTTACATGTCTTTGCCCCCAGAAGCTGGTCTGGTTTGAGTCTAGGTCTGAGTTAACACCCAATACAAAAAGTCATCAGAAGTGGGACCAATTGGTGAGTTTAACTTGTGACTTTGAGGCATAGGGAGGTTGGTGTAGTTCAATCCAGAATCTTAGACGCAATGTTCCAGGCCACTCCAGCTGATCCAGTTCTTAGAGGACATCCAGTTCAGAACTAAGCATTCGACCACCCCATGCCCTGATACCATGAGTCTTTGACAGAACCAGGCTTTCCTCTTTGGGGGACCAGATCAAAGTTAAGGGCTCTCTTTTTCTAAATCCAGCTAGGGAGAGGAGGATTTGGGGATGGGGGAAATGTTTAGAGGCAGCTTTGCTCAGGAACAGGGTGCCACCTGCTGGCCATAATTTAGTTGTATTTACAGGGTCAAATCTAGGAAAGGAAAATGAAATCCTGCCCTCCCTATCAGGATGAGAGGTAAGGGAACTAGGAGGCTGCTTCTTTGTGACCCTCTCGCAAGTGTGTCAGAAAATCTTTGCAGAGACCCCTGGATGCCTCAGGTGAGTCCTCTACCCTGACCAGGGTAGAGAATAGCCAGTCCTGAGTGGAGGTAATGGCTCTGTTACTAGTATCAGCCTCCCACCCCACCCCTAACCACTTTCCCAAAAGCCCCAGAGGAAACAACAACATGATTGTTGGCCCTGAAAGCAGACATTTTTTTTCCCCCAACTTCCTTCTTACGCGCCCTGTTGCCACCTTGGGGACACTAGATTCAGACTGATCAAAGGTGTGGAAAATGCCCTCCCATCATGAGGCACAGACAGAATTGGGAATTTCTGGCCCAGAAGACTTTGGCATTTTTCAAGTTCCTACGTAGCTCTTGGTGACTCTAGGAGCTCTGATAGCAAGATCTTTACTTGTATTCTGGAAGGAAAACGGGGAATGTTTCCTATGCACCAAGGAGGAAGATGGCTAACACTCCCCGCCCCCCGCCCCAGGAAGATAGCAAAACATGCCACATCCCAGCCTTTGCCTCTGTGGTACAGGCCGGTCAATCCAAGGTACACCCCTGTGTCTGATGAGGGCAGTGTCTGTCCTAGCACCTGGCTGAGCACCAGAATCACCTGCAATGTGTGTGCAGGTGTGTGTGTATACCGTTGACTCTTGAACAACACAGGTTTGAGCTGCACAGGTCCACTTATATTTTTCCAGAAATACAGTACGGGACTATAAATGTGTTTTCTCTTCCTTGTGATTTTCTTAATAACATTTTCTTTATTAAGAAAAGCTTACTTTATTCTAGGGATACAGTATATAACCCTTATAACATATATGTTGATCAACTGTTTATGTCATCAGTAAGGTTTTTGGTCAACAGTAGACTGTTAGTTAAATTTTTGAGGGAGTCAAGACTTATACACACATTTGCAGCTGTGTGGGGCATCAGTTCCCTTAACCCCTGTATTGTTCAAGGGTCAACTGTGTGTAATACACTGCATATGTTATGTATTATATATAAATACATACTGAAAAATTGGATATGTAGTACATTATATATAGTTATGTACATAATATATATAATATAGTTGTATGTAATACATATATAGTTATACACGCTTATGCACTGGGGCTTTACTCTGGCCTACTAGGAAGTTTCTGCAGGAAAATCTGATACGCTCTTCTAGTAAAGAATGTGGACCATCCTCTGTTCAGTCCCATCAAACCCCAAGAAGGCTGCCCTAAGGCTGGAAGACCCTTGAAGCTCAAACGATTTCAGTCAAAACCTGGAGAACTAATTTTGACCTAGACCAATGCCTCTGCTTTTATTCAGTAATCAGCCCTTGAAACTCATATATGCTAAACAGAAAAAAAAATTTTTTTTCTAAAGTGGCTCAGGAACTCCCAGGGCCAACCTAAGACCCCCCTCCCCTTTACCTCCCAAGACCAGTCCTGACCAGCCCAGACCCTGGGAGGCCTAGCAGAGTGTAGAACCAGAGCTCCCCCCAACCCCACCCCCCATCCCCTGAATCACCCTGCCCCAGGGGCCTTGGGGAGAAATAATCCCCCCCGGAGCTCATGGAAGGCCAGTATCCAGAATAGCTTGTGCCCTCTGCCCTCAGATTGGCAGGGCTCTGCAAGTCCCCTGGAGGCCTGGTGGGGCTGACCACTCCTTTGGGGGCCATTCAAGCCCATTTCTGTCTCTACATGCTTTCCTTTCTGACTTCCTGTCACACCTACTGCTTCACCACACTCAGGGGGCATTTGGTTGTACTCTTCTCCTTTGTGTTTGTCTCCCCAGTAAGACTATATACTCCTGAAGGCCCGGGGGCAAATCTTTCCTGTTTCTCACAGTCCCTAACTAAATACTCATCACAATAAAATGCACTTCCCTCGACCCTACCCAGTCTGCCTCTTTGTCAAGTTTGGTGTTCCATCCATGCTGGCTAGCTTTCTGATGTCACTCTAGGTGAGTTTCCTAGAAATGCAGAAGCACTCTACTAAATCTAGTCTCTGCAGTTACTGTCCATGGGGAATTGGTCTGGAACCCACAGGTGAATGGAACATAGCCTGCCCATTGAAGAGCTTACATTCAGGTGGAAGGGACAGACATACAAGTGATTTTAAGAGAACTGACATGCTGTGACAGCATGCTCAGGGTCCTGTAGGAACAGAGAGGGGCAGGGCATGTCCCCATGCACAGGGTTCAGAGACAGTGTCCTGGAGGACATGATGCCAACATCCCAGCCTAAGGTTGAGGGGGGGAAGGGGGTCAAGCCAGAAGGTGATGAAAAGATGATCAGAAAGAAGAGAGACCATGAGGAGGCATCACTCAATCATTCAACACATTTGCTGAATACATTGCCTGTGACAGGCCTGGAAACCCCACTCCTGGTTTCAAGGCTCTTACGGACAAGGGGACAGGCATTTAAACAAGTCCTGTGGTTAGAACAAGGGTCAGAGTACAGGGCACTGGGCTCAAAACCCTGTGTAATAGGAGACGCAAGTACTGTCAGAATACCCTCGGAAATCTCTGGAATTCCCGGTTTCTGAGCCCTTGGAAGCTCCCAAGGCAATAATTTGTGTTTCAGTTGGCTTTTTGGCCTGCCTGGCCTCCCTTCCCCAGGGCAATGTAGGACAACAAGAGGGTTTCTCTCTTGATTTTTCTCCAAAACCTCCCTGAAGCTAAATGTGCATCTAATGAGGCTCCATGTGTACATGTGGGGTGGGGGCCACAAGGGAGCGCAGCCTAGTGTGTGCTGCAGGAGGCTCCTCTCTACAGCTGCTTCTCCAGTTTGCACCCCCAGACTCTCCGGGCCTCTTGGGCAGGTGCAGATTCTGACTCAGTAGGTCTGGGGTGGGACTTAAGAATTGGAATTTCTAGGGGCACCTGGGTGGCTCAGTGGGTTAAAGCCTCTGCCTTTGGCTCAGGTCATGATTCCAGGGTCCTGGGATGGAGCCCCACATTGGGCTCTCTGCTCATTGGGGAGCCTACTTCCTCCTCTCTCTCTCTCTCTCTCTCTCTCTCTGCCTGCCTCTCTGCCTACTTGTGATCTCTGTCTGTCAAAAAAAAAAAGAAAAAAAGAATTGGAATTTCTAGCAAGCTGCTCCATGGACCACAGTTTGAGAACCATGGGAGTAGAGAATGAGTGGACTTTGGAGTGGGGGCAGCATTCCAGACAGGGTAAGTAGGCAGCTGCTGGTGGCTCCCAACTCAGGGAGCAAAGTGAGGGATTGGCTGGAGAGGTGGGGCCCATTTAGGAGTCTGATTAGTGGTGGGGAGAGTCCCATGATAAGGGCAGGTGCCTCCAGGGGACCGGGGAGTGGTCTGGGCATAGTTTTCCTTCACAGAGACAGTTTGTGTATTAAATCTAGAGAAATATTCTTCACTCCGGAAATAAGCACTCTCACAATTCTCAGAATACACCGTGCTCTTTCGTCTGTTTTCTGTTTCTCCACTGTAATAAAGACCTAGTTACAAGGCATATTCCCCTCTTAACAGTGTGAGTCAGGGATAAACAGCAGCTGACCCTGGCCTCCCTCTGCCGCTGCGGCCGCGGCTGGGGGACAGGGGAGGGCAAGGAGGAGCTCACGACCGCTGGCCAGAAGGGGGCGCCTCTGCCCAGCTCCCACCATTGGTGGCGGTGGAGGAGCAAATTCCCAGGGTTGCCCAAAAGAAGCCAGAAACCTGGCTTCTCTGCAAGTCGTTTATGTGAGATGTCCCAACGTTAAACTATTGGGCACTAATTCAGAAATGTTTCCCACACTGCGAGTACTGAACGGCTCAAGTCTGCAAGGCAAATTCAGCCAATGGGCGTCTCGTTCGTGACTGCGGTGGATAGTGGTGTGGTTGTGGCTGCTTTTACATAGTTTCTGATTGCAGGAGCATCAGGGACGTGCTAGGAGAGAGACTGGAGGCCGGGTGGCCTTGAGGAGGCTACTGCTGGCCTTGGCCAGAGAGCACGAGTAACCCCCACGGCAGCAGGAAGGGGGGAAGAGTGGGAGCACCCTGAGGCGGCAGAGCTGCGCCACTTGATGAATGACTGGATATGGTGGGGGGGGGAGTAGGGCTGTGGAGGACAACCGCCAAGTTTCTAACGTGCGTGATTGACTGACTGGTGGTGACATTCGCTGGGATAATGAATCCAAGAGCAGAAGCCTGTATTGAGGGGAGGTTCCAGATTGTAGATGCCTGTGGTGTAGAATGCAGGTGCCTGTGGGTCAGCCAGCAAGCTATCTGCCACAGAAGTATGGGGCTTGAAGTCAAAGGAGAGCCAAAGGGTTAGTCAGCTTTCTAAAACACAAATCCGGTCAGGTTACTGCTTATTTCAAATCCTCTAATGGCTTCCGGTCGTCTGAACAGAAAGTCCAGACTCCTCGTGGAAAACAAAGCCCTTTGCAGTCTGTCCCTGCCAACCCCCAATGTACCACACCCCAGCACAAAAACCTGCTCCCCAGGCCTGCTGGACAACTCAGAGTCCCAGAATAAGCCATGCCTTTGTTCTCACTAGTTCTTGGGCCCACGGTACCCTTCTACCCCATCCCTCGTATGTTTGGAAAATTCCTAGTTCTCTAGACTCCAGCGTCTCTGCCCTGAAGCCTTTGCTGACCTTGTCAGGCAGAAGAGATCACTCCCACCTTTGTGCCACCTCTAAACTTTGTGCGCGCTGCTTTTTCTGCCCCGTCACTCCCTGCTGGAAGGATGTGCTGTCTGTAAACTCTTTGAAGGCAGAGATCACTTCTTACCACACCACCCGCTCCTTAGCGCACGTCTGGCATGTAGTAGACACTTGGGAAATGGCTGAGGAGTGAGATGCCTGGAGAGTTTTCCAGGAGGGAAAACTGCAAGGCTGGGCTAGCGGAAGACGCTTTTCACTTCCCCAAGGATCACCTGGCTCTTTCTCTCCTTACAGTTAAAGAACAGCTCGAGCACCCCGGGTGCTGACCTTGCCTGTCTTCTTTCTTTGCAGCTGGGGTATGGCCGTCAATGTGTACTCCACATCCGTGACCAGTGAAAATCTGAGTCGCCATGATATGCTTGCATGGGTCAATGACTCCCTGCACCTCAATTATACCAAGATAGAACAGCTCTGTTCAGGTAGGAGCCTGGGAGTGGGAAGGGGAGCGAAGGTGGGAGGCAGAGGGGCGACAGCAGACAACATAGTTTGTAATCAGGATCAAGGAGAGCTGCAGAGCCCCAGAGTGTTTGGAGGTGACAGAAATGAGGGTCTCACGGAACATCAGAAGTGAAGAGCAGGAGAGGCTCAGGGAAGGGCTGCAGGACAGGCGGGCCAGTGGGGTATCAAGAGCTAGGACAGGCAGTGAAGCCAGAGGGTAATAACATGAGGTCCAGACTAGCCACTCGGGGCCCAAATCTCAGCTCTTCTCGCAGTGCAAGCCCGGGCAAATCACTGGGTCTCAGTTTTCCCATCTGTAAAATGGAGATCACATGCCCTGTCAAACTAGGGCCGCTGGCAGGATGGAGTTCCGTATGGACAATGTTTCGTGCGATGCTCATACGTGACCGTGTCAGTCCGGAGTAACTGCTCTCGTTCCTGGAAAGCTGGGGGGATTCTGGCCAGGACAAGGAGAGAGAAGACACTGGGTCATTTGGAGCAGAGGGCCAGTAGAGGGCCTGGGCAATGGGAAGCGAGGAGCCCCGGCAGGGGGGCAGCCAGATGCCCTCAGGCAGCTGTGCGTCTCCACAGGGGCAGCCTACTGCCAGTTCATGGACATGCTCTTCCCCGGCTGTGTGCACTTGAGAAAGGTGAAGTTCCAGGCCAAACTAGAGCATGAATACATCCACAACTTCAAGGTGCTGCAAGCAGCTTTCAAGAAGATGGGTGTTGACAAAGTAGGTGCCTGCGCTCCGGGGGGCCCTGAGGAGCTGTGTGACCCTGGGGCAGAAGATGGCCTGCCAGCCAGGGTGGCGGGGGCTGCTGGGGTCATTCCAGCTCTCACGCCTCTCTCCACGCCCCTCCTTTCCAGAGGGAATGTTCCCCCAGCTCAAGGCATGGCGGGAAACCCCACACTTGACACCCCATCCTGACAACATGCCTGCCCCTTCTTTCTCTCTGGATCCCATCCACCTCAGCAACTGAGGCTCAGTCTAACTGCTTCTATGAAGTTCCTTCTCTGTAGGGCCTAAGAAAGTCTCTGGGCTCACTCTCCTGCCTCAGTGGCCCGCAGCCCCGGATTCCAACAGCCCCCAACCCCCATGCACGCGGCAGCACCGAGGGACACCTCCTCACACGGTGACCCCCGGGGCCTGGAGGAGAGAGCTGGCTCTGGATCCGGCCCCAGGGCCACAGCCTGCCCGGCTGCTCCGTGCCACGGGAGGGGGCCCCCGTGGAGAAGGAGGACGCTGCAGCCCAGGGGCTGGCTTTCCTGAGAGCAGTGGCCCTCTCACCGAGGAAGGCAGCCCTACGGCAGCAGGTGGCTAAAGTTCTCTGCTTGTGTGGTCTATTGCAGATAATTCCCGTAGAGAAATTAGTGAAAGGAAAATTCCAAGATAATTTTGAGTTTATTCAGTGGTTTAAGAAATTCTTTGACGCAAACTATGATGGAAAGGATTACAACCCTCTGCTGGCGCGGCAGGGCCAGGACGTAGCGCCACCTCCTAACCCAGGTGATCAGATCTTCAACAAATCCAAGAAACTCATTGGCACAGCAGGTAACGTGCCCGAGCTGGGGGAGGGAGTGTGGGGGGCCGGGCCGGCGGGGCTCCACAGCCAGGAGCGCCCCCTGGGCCACCGGCCCGGCCCTGCCAGCCTAGAGGAGACTGTTATCACGGAGTTCAGATGACGCCGCCTGCTGCCCGCCAAGACCAGGGGGAGTCACAGTAGGGAGGACAGGGCCACAAAGATGGCCACAGATGGAGAGCCACCGGCACCAGCCACAGGAGCAGTGGCGGTGGGAGGCCCAGGGCACTTGCTCTGGTAGCGTGAGCTAAGCTGTTGGCCTCGAGATGACGGGCACGGTTCATCTGTCCAGGTCCTTCCAGGCCAAGGGCCTGGTGCCAGCAGCACACACCTTTCCTGCCCCCTGCCCACTGGACGCCCAGGGACAGGAATTTGCCAAGCTTCCCCCACTGGGATCACGTCTTCCCTGACTCTGAAGGTCCATAGCCTAAAGTCCTCAAAAGAGGAATCTTTTGAAAGGAAGCTTTGTCTGGGGTCTAGAGGAGAAGGGAGAGAAGCGATAGGGCCTCTGGGGGACAAGAGGGCTGGGGAGAGGAAGAGAGAGGAGCAGCTCCAGCATCTGAACCCGTCATAGCAGAGCCGCTCCTCCGTTTGCGCTGCTGCCCTGCCTGGGCCTGCCCCCATTCACCTGCTTGCTTTGCGTTAGAAGCAGCCAGTTCTGACTCAGGAGCAGCCATAGCTAGAAGACAAGTGGCCACAGCATGCCCGGCCTGTGGGGGAGGTGCTGGGGGCCCTGAATCAGGCCCAGCACAGAGCACAGAGCCCATCCTGAGGCAGGGCGCCTGGGAGGGCCTGGGGCCCTGAGATTCCAAGGTCACCCACAGGGAGGGCAGGGCTTCTGGTAGGAAGACCCAGCAAGTGCCAGATCTGAGACCCTGCCCCAGTGGCTCTTCCTCAGACTCTGGCTGACAGGACAAGAGGCCCAACCCTCCCAGCCCCACTTCCCAGATTCGCCTTCCCAGTTCCCCTCACCTCTCCCTCAGGCCAGCTCTCTTCCCTCCCCACACCCCATACCTTCTTTACTTCCCTGAAGCCCGTGCTCTCCCAGGCTTGCCAAAGAGCTGCCCAGCTGCTGTGGTGTCTGTGTGGCCATGGCTTGAGGCCTAGATGTAGATGGCCCTCCTGAGTGGGAGAAGAGGGGAGGGCAAGAGTGCCTGCCTTTCGCATGGGCCTGCCCTGCAGCCTTCACACTAGGCCGTCTCATGCCACGTGAGCTGTGGGCTCACGTGACCCCATCCGACTTCTCTCCCCTGGGCAGTTCCACAGAGGACGTCCCCCACAGGCCCCAAAAATATGCAGACCTCTGGTCGGCTGAGCAATGTGGCCCCACCCTGCATCCTCCGGAAGAATCCCCCATCAGCCCGGAACGGCGGCCATGAGACTGATGCCCAGATTCTTGAACTCAACCAGCAGGTGAGGAGGGTGGGCAGGGGCGGCTGAGCAAGCCCTCAACAAATAGCCAGGCCCTTGGGCATCAGGACAGGCAGGGGAGTCTGAGGCAGGGATCTCTGGCCTGAACACCCCCTTGTCCTTGAGCAGCTATTGGATTTGAAGCTGACCGTGGATGGGCTGGAGAAGGAGCGTGACTTCTACTTCAGCAAGCTTCGAGACATCGAGCTCATCTGCCAGGAGCATGAAAGTGAGAACAGCCCTGTTATCTCGGGCATCATTGGCATTCTCTATGCCACTGAGGTGAGCTCTGCCTGCACCCGCTCCCGTCCCAGGCCCACTGGGCCTGGCCCCATCCTGCCCCGTGACAACCACAAGGGGTGGCACCCGAGGGGCCTGAGAGAACACAGTGAGGAGAGCCAGCTGACGTCAGAGCCTAAGGCCACATAACGGTCGGCCAGCCGGGGAAGTGGGACTAGAACTCGGCCCTTGCTCCTGAGCGCCAGGCAGCCATCTCCCCTCCGCCCGGCCTGCCTGGCTCACCACTTCCCTCTCCTTTCCCACCCTCTAGGAAGGATTTGCACCCCCTGAGGACGATGAGATTGAGGAACACCAACAGGAAGACCAGGACGAGTACTGAGGGCGGCTGCAACCCTAGCTGACTGCACAGCTTCCCGTGCCTCCCCTCCCGGTCCCCCCCACATTATAATCCTTTCCTTACAGCCTGTCGCCCCGGGTGCTTTGTGTCAGTGCCGCAGCACTGGGGAGTCAGGCAAGGAGCGGGGGCTCACGGGGAAGGGGCAGGTGAGCAGGCAGAGGCCCCGTCCTGCGGGCACCAGCCCAGCGGGCGAGGCCTCTGTCCACTCCTCCATATCCCTATTTATTTCCGTTGTCTCTACGCTGTGTCGGCCAACGCTTCCCGGGGTGGGGAGGCTACCGCTGCCCCCGCCCCAGCCAGCCGCCTGCTCCCCTGACAGCCAGCAGCTGTATATTTGACAAAGTCATTGGTATATTTTTACTTACTGGATTTTCCTTGCACTTTACCTGTTCTTTTCCCAGGGCTGACAGCACAGGGCTCCGGGGCAGAGTGCCTGGCTTGGCTTCCCTTCCCGGGTGCTGGGAGCCGTGGCAGGACTCCCCCGTTCTTATTTATTTTATCTTTTGACTTCCCAGTAGTTGAGGGGAAGGCTGATGTCAGGAGAGGGATGAGGAGGACTGAGGGGGGGTGCCTTGGGCCTCGGTGGTCAGGGAGAGGGAGGGGAGCATGTGAGGGATGAAAATGACCTCCTGGCACCAGGCTCCCCCACCCTCGGCCCCCGGCCCCCAGCACTGAAGCCCAGCACTGCCCCGAGGCCCCCAGCCACTCCTCCCGCAGCTTGGTTCATACCACACAGACTCTGCTTGGACCCTCCTGTACGTCCGCCTCCCATCTGCCCTCCTCCCCGACCCCGATCCCCTCGGGCCACCCAGCCTGCATATGTGTTCACTTTTATTTAAATAAACTTGTGTGGTAAAAGTCCATGCCCTGTCTCCCTCACCAGGGCCACGGCCTGGGTCTCAATGCTTCTCTCTTCCCAAGCATTCCCCTCTCCAGAGGTGGCTGGAGCACAGTGCGGCTGCCACCCTCCACCAGGTCTAGAAACTTCCATGGGTGCTTGGCCTCAAGGCCCAGCTCTAACCTCATCCCCATCTCTCAGCTCTGGTCCGGAGGCTATAAGGGGAGGAAGACGTGGAGTCCGTGACCCCCAGTTGCTGTGGAGGAACAAAGTGTGGGGCCGTGGCTGTGACAATGGGCAGCCCAGTCAGGTGGCTGGGGGTGGGGGGAGTCATAGGGTAGCCTGGCCAAGAGGGGCTTTGTTTCAGTCTCCTTCCAGCCAGTCAGGCCACATGATGTCCCCCACCCGTTGGCAAAGCTCACATCCCTCGCAACAGTGATCTAGCTGGGGACAAGGAGAGAGTGGAGTGGGTTACAAAGAGCAAGCAGCTGTGAGTGCTGAAGCCCCGAAGGACAGCAAGGCCTGAGCAGTCCCTTCTGTAGAACAGGCTCTAATGGGAACCTGGAGTCAGCAAGCCTTTCACATCGTCTGCACAGCCCTACCTTCCTGGTGCATCCCCCAGCAAAGGCCCATAGTCAAGAATGTCTTGGAAGCCCAACAGGACCAAGGGTACTGTAACCAATGTGTGAGCCAGACCTGCTCAAACAAAACCTCCTCTCTATCAGACCCCAAACTTATTGATGAAGGGACCAAGCCCTGCCTGTGACATGACTTGCTCAAGGTGGTAAAAATCTGGTTAGAATTCAGACCTCCCAACTCCTGATTTGGCACTCATCCCCAAAGACCACAGAGGTGGGACCTCCAGAATGTTCTCTAGCAATGGGCTGGTAGTCCTGGTAGGTGTTTCTTCACCATCCTGAACATGATCAAATTGGGGCCATGTTTCTTCCATGCCCCTGCTCCGTGCACCTCCTCCAGACCACCGCCATTTCTCTGATAACTCCAGACAGAAGTCTTAAAGAAGTAATTCATATCTGTACATCCCTCATTCACTTCACCTCCTCCTTTTGGCTCCCCCCGCCAACACAGATTCTTCTGGCCCTATTCTGTTTTTCTCCCCCAGTAATTCCTTGCCTGCTTTTAATTCCCTTGCCTAATTTTTTTTTTAAGATTTATCCATTTATTTAAGAGAGAAAGGGGAGGGATGCCTGGGTGGCTCAGTTGGTTAAGCAGCTGCCTTCGGCTCAGGTCATGATCCCAGCGTCCTGGGATCGAGTCCCACATGGGGCTCCTTGCTCGGCAGGGAGCTTGCTTCTCCCTCTGCCTCTGCCTGCCACTCTGTCTGCCTGTGCTCGCTCTTGCACGCTCTCTATCTGACAAATAAATAAATAAAATCTTTAAAAAAAAAAAAAAGAGAGAGAAAGGGGAGGGCAGAGAATCCCAAGCAGACTCCTCCCTGAGTGCAGAGCCTGATGCAGGGCTCCATCCCAGGACCCTGAGCTCATGACCTGAGCTGAAACCAACAGACGCTTCACCAACTGAGCCACCCAAGCCCCTCCCTTGCCTAATTTTAAAGGGCTTTCCCTCCATTATTCCATGTAGATACTATAAGAAAATAAAGTAGTTGTTCTATGTTACTCGAAGTTCATCTTCAGGCCAAGACCTCACACTGCTAGGCAGAATAATGAATAATGTCACAATCCCCTGAGCTGGGCATGTGTTAGGTCACACAGCAAAGGGGAATTAAGATTCCAAGTGGAATTAAATCGCTAATCAGGTGACCTTAAAATAAGGAGAGGATCGTGGGTTATCCAGATGTGCTCAGTGAAATCACAGGGCCCATACAAGTGGGAGGGGGGCAGAAGAGGAGGTCGGAGTGATGCCATGTGAACAGGACTCAGTCTGCTGTCACTGGCTTTGACAGAAGGGGCCTGAGCAAAGAAATGCAGGCAGCTTCTAGAGGCTGGGAAAGGCAAGAAAACAGGTACTCCTGCGGAGTCCACAGAAAGGACCCTGCAGACATGGTATTGTAGTGCAGTGAGACCCTGACAGACTCTCGCCTTCTAGAACTGTAAGATAATAAATGTGTGTTGTTTTTTGAGATTTTATTTATTTATTTGACAGACAGAGATCACAAGTAGGCAGAGAGGCAGGCAGAGGGAGAGGGAGAAGCAGGCTCCCCGCTGTGCAGAGAGCCCGATGCAGGACTCGATCCCAGGACCCTGGGATCATGACCTGAGCTGAAGGCAGAGGTTTAACAACTGAGCCACCCAGGTGCCCTAGATGTGTGGGGTTTTTTTATTAATTTTTTTAAAAAAACATTTTGTTTGTTTAACAGAGAGAGATCACAAGTAGGCAGAGAGGCAGGCAGAGAGAGAGAGAGAGGGAGAGGGAAGCAGGCTCCCTGCTGAGCAGAGGGCCTGATTCGGGATTCAATCCCAGGACCCTGAGATCATGACCTGAGCCAAAGACAGAGGCTTAACCCACTGAGCCACGCAGACGCCCAATGTGTGTTGTTTTAATCCACTACGCTTATGGCAATTTGTTACCGCAGCAATAGAAAGCTAATGCAGTAGGTCAAACTCAGCTTCAGCGGGCTCACCCTTCTTGCCCCACACTAGACACCCACCTGTCTTCCTTGATCCCACATCTATTGATTCTTCCCTCAAACCCCATGTGGGTGGGTACCTGCTCCAGTCCACGTCCATGACTGGCGTCCGAGGCTGCTCTTAAACACCCAGAGTTCAGGGATACAAAGTCACTGCCGCCGCCACCACCTCTTCCCAGTACCCTCATACTAAGTGTGTCTTTCTCACATAACACTGAAGATGATGAACTATAATTTTCTGTTTACACATTTGTCTCTCACACGGGCTTCGAGTTGCTCCCGAGCAAGTGAGACGAATCCTCCAGCTCTACCCAGCACAGTGCCAGGTGTCTAGGTAGAGAAGGTTCTTAGGAAATGCTACAGGAAAAATAATGAGTGACTCTTAACCCCTAGATGCCAAGGTACAACCAATTACCGGCCAGACCAACCCAAGGAGAGACAGCAAAAAAAGTCCCTCCCACCCTTTTATATATCCCCACCATGGAGCAGACCCTTTCTTTACCTCCATGGAAAGCTCGTTCTCTTTCTTTTCTGAAAACAGCATCTCCTCTGTGACCATACACGTGACACAGAAGGGTTGAGTAAAGGGGATATTGTTGCTAGACTCTTGAGTGGAGCTAAACCAATGATCCGAAAAATGAACTGAATCATGATCTGCTCAATTATGGTCCTTGGCAAAAGTGCTCTATCTCAGAGCAATCTGAGGCAAAGTCAGCCACAGTCAGACCAGAAGGGGCTGGAGGACAGGCAGCAGGCAGCAAGAGCTGGTCACCTCCCATCTCCTGACTTTCCCCTGCCCACCCACACCCCATCCTTCACATATCCCCATTCG
>RCUC01169691.1:0-59336 GCA_003697995.1 Taxidea taxus jeffersonii
CCACCCACCCATCCACCCACCCATCCATCCATCCATCCAACCATCCATCCAACCATCCATCCATCCATCCATCCATCCACCCACCCACCCATCCAGTTTTCAACTGTGGATTGTCTCCTAAATGTCATTCTTTCAGTGTTTGCCTCTTTGAAATGAGAACCCAGTCATGTCCATCTCACCTTCCCCTTCTTGCATCTTTCTTCTTTCATCTCTTGAAACTTACTGGTGGAAGAAATGGTGTGGTGTTTGTCTGGTGGGACTCCTCCCCATCTCTATTTTGCTGATTGGTTTGGGCATCACTTCACGTGTTCCTCTGTCCTGCGTACTTCTGGTCATGGGCAGCTGAGGAGGGGTCAGGTGAGATGCTGGTCTAACTCACTTCGGAAGGCTGTTCCCGAGGCAGGGATGGGTCTTCTCCCCTCTCTCTCCCTCTGCATGTGGGCATGTACCTTCTTCCAGTCTCTACCTGTTGAGACACCAGTGCCTACAATTTCAAAAGATTAAAAATACAGAAGATAAGAAACATATTCAAATTGCCTTTGGAGGCTGAATGAAATTTTTAAAGCCTCGATTTGGTGCTTTTAACAGAATCTGGCCACGTTTTGAGAAACTGAAGAAACAGGGCCAGGAATGGCTCTCTGAAGCAGCTATGTGTCAGGAAAGCCTCAGGTCCCTCCTGACAGCCTCTCCTTCTCGTTCGGGGTGGGGGCGGGTTGGGGAAGGGGAGGAAATGGGATCCAGGCAAACCACAGGCCAGGGATGACAACAGCGTAAACAATGCTAGAGGTGGAGTGGCTGAGAGACGATGACCCACATCTCAGGGGGCATGAGGACACCTCCTGGAGAAACGGAGGTTGGAGCCCAGGGAGGGGAGGTCTGAAACCCGAGGACCCCACAGAATGGTGGGGTTTGCTCAGCGCAGGGGGAGCTGGATGGGGCTCAAAGCGACACACGTGTATTCTGGTGCCGCTCCGGAGGTCAGAATCTGAGATGAGTTTCCCGGGCTCAGATTCAGCGGGGCTTGCGTTCCTTTTGGAGGCTGAGCGGAGAACCCATTTCTGAGCCTCTTCGAGCTAGAAGAGGCCTCCTTGGACCCCTCCTCTCCTCACGACCGCCTCCGCTTCTGCTGCCACGCTGCCGATTGCTCAGTCTCCTGCCTCCCTCTTGTTGTGTGATTATGCCGGACCCGCCTGGATAATCTGGAGTGATCTCATTTTAAGATCTTTAGCCTGATCCCAACTGCCAAGACCCTTCTGCCATGTAAGGTAACATCCACATGGGCCGGACTTAGACTGTGGAACTATCTGGGGATGGGGCATTATTCGGGAAAGATCCAAGGAGGAGACCCAGTCCCCGTGGCATGTGGTCCTGGGCATTTGACCAGCCCAGCCCCATGCACCTGGGATTAGTTTTCATCAGATACGGTACGACACGCCAACGTGCAAATGACCGCCAGGCAGGAAGACGCTCCTGTCTTCCCCGTTCCCTAGAAGAGGAGCCAGGCGCCCCACACGGAACCACATGGGGCAGCTGGTCAGGAAGCAGAGGCGGGGATGTGGGCAACAGCCTTCTCGTGGTTTCCGCAGGAAAGGCAGGGCCAGGCTGGATAAGTAAGCTCAGGACTGGCTAGTCCGACTGACTTCAGGGGTGTCTGGGGCATCAGGGACGTCCCTAGTGGTCTGGCAATGGACTCTGGGGCAATTAGGGTGCGGGGGCTGTGGCTGAGTTTAAGAGTCCTGTGAGAGCCCCATAAAGGGGGTGGTTGGGCTTAGGATTAGCTGGTTTGCATCTGAAGGGACCCTCCCAGGTGAGATGCTAGCTGTCTCCAGGAATGAGGGGACCCTGGGAGGGGCAGCTCCTCCTGCTACGAGGCCCCAGGGCGGCAAGGCCTCCAAATAAAAACCCATGCCTGACACGACTGGCCCTGTGGTGGTTGACATCCTGCTATGGGTGACGATAGTGCAGATTTTCAGTAAATACAACTTAAACCACCTAGAAAATATTTTGTTATGAAAGTAGAAGAAACACAGAAAAATACACAGGGGGGACGCTTGGGTGGCTCAGTGGGTTGAGTGCCTTCGACTCAGGTCGTGATCTCACGGTCCTGGGATCGAGCCCCGGGTCGGGCTCTCTGTTCAGCGGGAAGCCTGCTTCTCCCTCCCCCTGCCCCTCTCCCTGCTTGTGCCCTCTGTCTGTCAAATAAATAAATAAAGTCTTGAAAAAAATGTAAAAGACAGACCATAACTTGGTTTCCCACTTATGTGGCTTCATCAAGAAAATGGATGTGTAATTTCCAGATCTCTAATGGTATCTTGGCGGAGCTATGGAGAGAGCTAAAAGTGTTACGGGTGTGCACAAAGTAGATGTAGACGATGGCAACCAAGGGGAAGGGGAGGTGGTGGTCACAGTTGCGGATGCAGATGGGAGGCTGCGCGGGAAGCTGGAGAGAATAGGGGAGAACACCAGGAATGAGTCTCCTCTCTCCAGAGCGTCCAAGAAGTGACTGATGGGAGGCAGGTGTCCGGGGGTGGAGGGGATAATCTCTATTAATTTTTAGAATGGTCAGATAGTGGTAACCTCTCCTCAGTTTTTCATTAAGCAGGGGTGCATCAGGTATAGGTCTCAGTCCATAAAATCATGGATGTGCAAGTGAAACCTGATAGAAAACGTGTTCCTAGAGCCTGCGCTCAGCGTGGGAATGGGGAGGATGCACCACCTCTGGGACACACAGGAGGCAGTGGGGGGATGTGGGGGACATTTGTCCTGCCCAGGCAGAGCTCCCAGTGACAACCTGGAGGGAGGCATGGGGACAGCCCCCAGCTGTGGGAATCGGCAGGGAAATGGGTTCTCTCCTGCAGCCCTTAGACGATCACCTTGAAAACCATAAGGTGATAGGTGTGTGTGGTTTTCACCACTAAGTCCTCGGTCATTTCTTCCAGTGCTACAGAAACCAGATGGAGGAAGGAGCTCTGGGCATTGCCTGGCAGACCATTCTGACCCTCTTTTCTCTGGGTGGGGCTCTGACCTCTTCCTCCGACGCTCGGCCCCAGTGCACACCAGGCCCAGCGCTGACCCGGAGAAGCTGGAGAAGTGGGGAGGGCTCTGAGGACGGGGCTTGGAGCCTCCTGCCATCACCACCACTGGCTTTCCGTGCTGAGATGGTACAGACCAGTGCTCACCCGAGCCCAGGGATGGTGCGTCCCTGGCAGGCATTTTCTTCCTCCAGAAGCCAATATTTCCAGCCCTGGGCAGTCTTGCCAAAGCAGGTGCCGGGCTCTGAGCAGGCGGCCACCGTCCTCGCGGTTCCTGGTTACCTTGTGTCGTGTCCTCAGGTGGCCGAAGGGGAGAGGGGCTCTCTGACATCTCATGACGGTGGTGATCCAACACGGGGGCTGCATTCTCACGACCCATCACCTCCCAGCAGTCCCGCCTCCGATGCCTTCACCTTCCCACGAATCTGGGGGACACAGACGTTTGGCAGGCAGCATTCATCTCTCCAACGTCCCCTGAATGCCACCAAAGTGGTTACGAGTCTGCAGTGTCATCTTTGCTGCCCCAATCTGTCTCTTCTGATGCCGATCTAGGCTGTTCCTGAACAACCCCAAATGAGTCGGAAAGGAATGGGAGTTTTAACGACACTGAAACGTAGCTAAAATCTGAGTGCGAGAACCTTGGAGCACTGAGCACATCCGGAGGGACGAAGCTGCGTTGCTCTGTCATCTTGCCGGTTTTCCCCCTTCTCTGTGAAAACACCGGGAGCATGACCAGGGGAAAGTGAAATAAAGCTGAAAGCGCATGAGAAAACTGAACGTGAAAAAAATGCACTCGTGGTGGCATTTATGTTAACTAATAACATGAGTCTCACTTACGTAAAAGAAGAATATTATCTACCACATAGGACAACGCTTTGCCAGAGCCAAAAAGCGGCCCAGAATCCACCCAGCGACTGCATTCGCCTCAGGAAATGTGACCTTGTGTAGCGTTTCTTTCTTTTCCATCTAGTTTTACTGCCAGACGGACACAAAGCTTATCCACATACCTATGGCTAGTCACAAGGTTGTAGTCTTTTAATGAAGCAAAAGGACACATTGTCATCAACAGACTGTTGAGTTGCCACACGTTGGTGAAAGGGGGAGGCCCGCCGAGGTAGCTGGGAGAGATGTGACCTAGTTATCGCAGAGGCTCTGAAGAGTAAACGGGAGGATCGTCACCGTGATGGGATTGTCTGCGTGAGTCCCTGTCCCTCGGGAGGACACGGATGCTGTCTTTTGTGTAGCCCACCGTGGGGAAGGTGTGCACGGTTCCAAAAGCAGCCCTTACCGGACTGTGCCGTGCCCGGTTTCGGTGACCACGATCCGCCAGGCAAGGGGTCTCATCTTAGCTAATTAATAGTTTCGTGACCTAACTAATAGTCTAATAGTAATTAGATGTGACTAATTAATAGTCAGCTGACTTCTCTGAACTTGGAATCATCCCTGGTCCAGAGCTGGCCAGTTCCGCTCTGGTGGACTGAGGCCAAGCACCGCTCCAGCTCAGGATGACAGACGGTCTCCACGTCGGGCATCAGCTTTAACAAACGGCGAGCCACAGTGGCAGGGCGACTCGCCACAAGCACTTCCTTACCTGCTGTCTGTATCTGCTAGAGGGCAGACAGGTCGCCCGGTTTTAACTGTACTGTGCTCCCTCGTAGCCTTACTGGTGCACATCTCTCCCCTCCGTTTGAGGAAGTGTCCACGGGGACGGGGACCCCACGTATGACATGTAGCAGGACTCTCCCTGTTACACACAAACCATTTCCACTTTGACATAAGGAAAGGACTTGAGGGAAGAAATGCAGAAAAGCCCAGAAAGCCTAAACAATTTAACAGTGTCCTTCTTCTACAAAATCCTTTTTTTTCCCCAATCCTATGTGCTTTTTCATCCCCTCCTAGCCCATACAGATGAGAAGTTTCTCAAATCACTTTGGGTTTCATGTTAGTAATGTCGTATATTTTCATGGTATAAATGTATTTGTTTTTTTAATGGAGCCATAACTGGCATAAGACATGGTGTAAGTCTCAGGCATAAACTATGCCGATCCGGTGCGTGTTTATGCTGTGCTGGGATTCCCGCGGCCGCTGCAGCGAGCGCCGCTAGCACATCCCAGATACACTCGTGCTTTAAAACGCTACAAGAAGCAGAAGCCAAGAGGAGAGTTGAATCAATAAATCTGAATCGGTTACCCAGGAAGTGCCAGTTCCTATGCGGGTCCATGATTCTTGAGACGAGTGTTCTTTCCGCCCCGTTGGAAACCCCTCGAGGGCCGGTGGAGACACGGCCCCTCTGCCAGGTCCATGGGGTCTGTCCGCCGAGAACCAGTTTCTGAGGGTGCGACGGAAGGAAGTGGCGCCCGAGCCCGGGAAGGAGGAGCTGAAACCCGTCAGCTGTCCGAGGGGATTCGGGGCACGAACTTCCGAAGGAAGGGACGACATCATTCGTCACTCAGAGACGGGAAACCCTGCGACCCTTCACGGAACTTGCTCACGGGTCTACATGCAGCGCGTCAGCGTGAGGGGTGAGTGCACGGACTAACGTGGCCGGTTTTGTACAAGGAAGAGCTGAATTTTGGGGTGGTTACTCCTTAGGCGAAGAGGAGAGGCTCTTCCCCTGGGCATGACTGGAGGCAGAGGCCGGGGCGTGAGCTGGACTAGCACAGATGTGGGCGGGGGAGATGGCTTCCGGAAGCCTCCAGAGAGCAGCCCACAGCTCGGGGACTGATGGCGGGCAGGGAGGAGGAAGCAGGTTTAGGGGTCGGGAGACCACGCCCCGAGTTCAGCTTTGGACAAGGAGAGGTCAGGGACCTGCGGTGAAGCTTGACGCCTGCCTAGGGGGTGTCTCCATTATTGTTTACTTGTGTTGACGCTGTTTTAACTGGAAAGTACAGAGAGCTGCATGTACGTGAGAAGGTTCCAGGTCTCATCCCATCTGATCTTAGCTCCCAGGTGTGATGGTTCATGCTGGGTCAGCTGTCCTGCCCAGGTATCTGTCTCAGCCCAAACAGGACTCTGGATGTTTCTGTGGGTGCTTTGGATGAGACTCACAGTTAAGTCCCTGGACTTTGGGTAAAGCAGATCAGTCTCCCTAAGTGGTGGGCCTCATGCAATCACTTGAAGGCCTTATGCGGATAATCCATTGTTCTACTGGCTGCCCCTCCAGCAAACAGCCTTTAGTCTGGAGCTTCAACCCTTCCCCACCTGTGTCCTACCTCATCAGATTCCCAGAGCGCTAAACCCGTACCGACACGTGCGCCGATGCCCGTGGCAAGCCCCTCTCTCTGTCTCTCCGTCTCTCTCCCTCTTCCCCAGCCCGTCTTTCCGTGGCTTCACCTTTTCCTTTATTTACATTATCCCCTTCTAGGAAGAACAAAGGGTTGAAGCTCTTTCTGTTCAGTTTCACAGACAAGAGGGACAAAGAAGCCTATTTTGCTGAATAAAGAATCCTGTACGATGATGCCAAACCTTCACCGTCCGCCGCACTGATGAGCGCCCCGAAGCCACGGCCAATGGCCCCCTGAATGAGCCCTGTCAGTGCCGACACCTCTCCTGCTTCTCCCTGGCCCAGGACGGTGTCTGGGGCTTGTAAAGAGCTTTCCAGAGCACTGAGCAGCTGCGAACCCCCTCCCCGTGCCCCCAGGCCAGCACCCCTGCACCGTGAGGCCACCCCCAAGCCTGGAAAAGCCTCTCCCCCACCCCGACTCTTCAACTGTGGCTCACAGTGTGGCAGTGGGTGGCTCCCAAAGTCGGCTGACAGATCTCACGTAACCGTCACACCTCCCTGAGCCGGAGAAGACGGTCACATTTCCTGATGCGCCTGGGGAAGGAAGCACAGAGGGAAGAAGTCAGATCTGGCTCTCCCCCAGCTCTCGCAGGGTTCCCATTCCATTTTCAGTGCTCGTGGGAAAATGAAGGGCAAAACGCAAGGCATGTTTTCTTCCACCACAGTTCACATGGAGTCGGTTCTTTGGGGACAGCGAGTGTCCTTGCTGGCCAGAGCAGGGGGGCACCCTCCCTTAGCACTGATCAGCCCCCATGATCAGTGGTCACAATGGAAGCAAAGGTCCTGACCTTTGTCATGTGTTCATCCCAGCGGGCGCTAACCCTGTGTCCATCATCATGGTTTCCCTTCGCCCCAGAGCTCCCCCGTGCCCTGCCTCTGGTCGGCCACCGTGGCCCACATCCGACTCCAGCGGGACTCCAGCACACCCTTCCCCTTGCTGGCAGAGAGCCTCCGTGCTCCAAGCCTAGAGCTTATGTCTTACTCATCTAGTCAGTGTCGAGGGAGACAAAGCTGTGGTTGACTACACCGTGTGGTGCTGGCTCACCGGGGCTCAGGTGGCCACAGCATGGGACAGTCGGGAGATTTCCAGGACCCCGAAGTGGAGTCGGGTTTCAGAGACAGAGACAGGAGTCAGAGAAATCCCAGGTCCAACAGAAAGAAGGTATAATTTGCATTTCCCTAAGGACTGATGAGTTTGAATATTTTGGGGATATCGTCTTAAAACCTTCCATTAACTTTTTCAGCTGACACAGGCAAAATTGACATTTTTTATGTACAGTTGCATGCGTTTTCAACCACCACCACAGTCGGGATCCAGAAGGGTCCCAGCGTGCCAAAGTGGCCCATGGTATTCTCCTTTGCCGTCATTCCTAACCCCCGGCTACCCCGTCCTTCTGTGGGTAAAGTGCGGCCACGTGTCTCGATATCGGTAACGTGTTGTTTTTCTCTGACTGCCCTCCAGACGTTCCTAGAACACAATCTGAGACGCATTTTGTTGAGCGTCTCCTCTGTGCATTTGCTGAGCTTCCGGATTCCCTAAGTCTGTGTCTTTTGACCAAGTGCCCACTTTGCCTATTTCCCAGCCTCTGCTTTCTCTCCACCAGCTCCGGTGCAAGTGCCCCCTCCCTTCAGACCCTGGCCTCAGTGGGCCCCAGGGCCTGAGCCAACCCCTCAAGCCAGTATGCTCCCCTCGGCATCTCCCTGGAACCCGCAGGCCGTGGGGAGCCCTCGTCCCACCAGGCCTGCGGCTGGTCCCCCCTGTGGTTCCAGCTGCCCCTCCAAACACTCTCCTTACTTGTCCCCGCCACCTCCGTACCCTAGAAAAGAAGAACTTTCATCTGGAGGATTTGGAGACCTCGTGGATTTCTGAGACTGCATTCTCCTCCGTGCAATCGTCTTGCTTTCTAATTAAAGCCTCTCCTTATGTAAGTCCAGACTTATTTTAATTTGACACTTTTGATAAATTTGGGAGTTTTCCGTTACTATTTCCTCATTTTTTTTTCCTTTTCTGCACTGCATGCTCCCCTTTCCCCATCTGGAGCTCTGCAGTGGGGGGGCGGAGTGCTAAGCGCTGGGTCGGTCTCTTGGTGCTGCACGGGGGGCCCGAGGCTCCGTCCAGCGCTCTCTTTAAATCGTGCTTCTCTCTTTTGCCCAAACTGGCTAATTTCCATCTGTGTGCTTACTGACTTCCCTCTGCCCTCTCCAGTCTGCTGCCCTTCAGCCCATCCCTTGGATTTTTAATTTTGGCTATCGTATTTTTTCATCTGTAAGATTCCTAATTGCTTCCCCTTTATATTTGTTTTCTAACCCCTTTGGTTTTCTAACTTTCTCCCCCCTTTTACCTGGGACACTGGTTATCACCGCTGTTTCGAGGTCTTTGGTTTGGAATTATTTGCAATGTGCTTCGGAGAAGCCCCCATCTGCATGACCCATGAGCCTCCTTCTTGAGTTCAGAAATGACCCTGGGATTTCATTCTGGGCTGGGCTATGGGGTCACGCTCTTGATCCCCCTCCCCTGGTCCTGGGTCGGCCTCTGGTTCTGTTGCCCTGGGCTAGAACTTTCGTTTCCTCTCCTCCGTGCAAACACTGTGGCCAAATAACAAGGGGACATAGGGGCAATGGTGGGCAGCAGGGGGTGGCCCTGCCCTCCTCAGGCCTCCCCCTGCCAGCCACAGACACCGGTTCCCTGGGAGCTGGGGCCCCAGGGAAAGGACCACAGAGGCACCCGGAATTTCCTCCCTCTCTCAGGCTCATAGGAGGGCCCTTCCACTCTTCTTCCTTCCATGTTCAAGAGGCAGGATGACACAGATCCCCTGTAGACGTTTTTCGTGGACAAAATAAATACATTGTTCATTCCGGTAGCCTGCATTTTCATGACTTCCGCAACCGTTGACCCTTTTCTGTTCTTAAACCCTGTCGAGCAGCATGAAAATCATTCATGATCATGATTTGCATAGCTTGAACTCTGATCCAAATGCTTGAAGAGAGAAGAGGATGTTTTGCAACCTTAGTGCAGTTCGTGAACTTAGAATATGCCATTGTGTTATGTGTATGGGAACCCCCAGAGCCTGGTGTGGCCTGCTCTTGTCCTCGGTGCGGTGAGCATGGGAGGGACCACAGGCACATGTGCGCATGTTTAGAAATACACAGCTACAGAGCTGTCCTCTTCATTCCTCCTCACTGAGTGACATTGCATAGCTGTGATCATCCTAATAGTGGGCCACGCAAGTCTTTGGCCATTCATGAATAATAATAAATATATGAGAAAGAGAGAGAGGAGGGTCTTGGGGTCTGTCCCCATCCAGTGCACACTACAGGTTCTAGTCTATCTTCCAGCTCCGTCAAGTGATTGTGGAAGGAAAGGAAATTGATAAGCACAGTCCTGGTCTGGTGGGACTTGGGGCCTTGTTGTCCTTCCCCAACTGACCTGTGACCATTCACTTGTCCAGATTTCCACATAGCTGCTGTGTGTGTTCTGCCCAGGATTTATGGTCAAGTTCCGTGGGAGAGACCCAGTGGAGGGGGCTTACTCCCTCTTTCTTGGGATCAGCCCCAGATTCCATTCTTTGAAATACTGTTCAAGTCTTTTGCATGGTTTTCCATTGGGATAATCTTCCTCACCCAATCTCTCCTTTTCACTTAAAAATAGCTCCATAATTGGACAGTCCAGTGTCCTCTAATATGAAAGCAGTAAAGTGAGAGTCCCCTTGAAAGAAGACTTGAGATGATGGTCACAGGAAACCAGCTTTTTCCACTCGGGCCTTAGCCCCCGGTTCCTGACAGTTTCCATCCAGGGAGCCTGGAAACATGGAGCTGACTAACGTTGTTTCTGTTAACTGTACTAAAATATTTTGCATCATAAACATTACGGAATTCGGGGCTGTACATCCTTATGCACTTTTGCAAACATATATGGATACACAGGTAGACAGAAGAAACAAGCAATACAGTTGGAAAAAAATTCATTTAAGACAGCCCTGACCTCCCATAGGAAGACAACATAAATTCTAGTGCCCACCCGTTAGTGCTTTTGGTGGAAAAAAATGGATTTAGATTTCCTTCTCTGATATTTATTTCTGAGTTTCTTGTGTCTGCTTCGCAGAGACATATTAGCAAATGCACACGCTCCTACCCAACATCTTTAGGAGCTTCCAGAATACCTTGTCCATATTATTGCTCCAGGGAAAGAGTGTGTAAGCATTCCCTGCTTTCAAAAGATTAAAATTGCGGCAGTTTCTCTTCTTATTGGAAGGATATTAGAATTTTAAAAGCATCCTTTTTTTTTTCATGTGTGCAACGTTCATCACGAAGGGAGGTGATGCATCAAGATAGTAAGCATATCTAGTGCGGGGTTTTATGGGTAATACCCAGCAGTATTCTGTCCGAACACACAAGGGTTTTACAACAATAAACACCATGTAATTAGAGCTTCTTATTGGCTATGATGTCAATACTTGATGTTAGTTAATTGAGATCATTTTAATTCAGGCCAGAATTGTGGACATTTTCCTTTCTAATCTGCTGACAGTGGACATAGCAATTATGATGTGTGAGAGAATTCTCCACCTGGCAACCGTGGTTGCCATGGTGATGACCGTGTGGGCAAGAAGGGCCGTGACTCACTGTGCTTTCTCTCGGCTTCCCCACCTCCGAGGGGGAAGAATGTGCATGGGGCTGAGGATTGCCACTCAGCCTCCTTGGATACTTCTGAGCTGCCAGCTGGTATGGGAAGTCAGACGGTGAGGACGCACCTTGTTCAAAACGACTTCTCCCCATAAGAGGATGGGTAATCTGTTTTGCTAAAGCACGATCTGCACTAAAACAAAGGAACTCTGCTGAGTGAAATAAATCAAGCAGAGAGAGTCAATTATCATACGGTTTCACTTACTTGTGGAGCATAAGGAATAACATGGAGGACGTTGGGAAATGGAGAAGGGAGTTGGGGGAAATCCAAGGGGGAGACGAACCATGAGAGACTGTGGATTCTGAGAAACAGATTGAGGGTTTTGGAGGGGAGGTGGGGGTTGGATGAGCCTGGTGGTGAGTATTAAGGAGGGCACATATTGTGTGGAGCACTGGGTGTGGTGCATAAACAATGAATTCTGGAACACTGAAAAAAAAAAAAAGGCTATGAAGATTAAAAAAAAAATACTCTATTCCCGCTCTAAAAACAAACAAACAAAAAAAACAAAGGAACTCTGATTTTGTATTATAAAAGCAACAGGATCTCTGTGGGATGGGAACCAAGGCAAAGTTAATACCACGTTCTCCGTGATACGATTTAGGCAATGTTCACTCTTTGCATCTGTGCCCATTTCAACTACTGTGGTGATCGTAGAATCAAAGAAAAAATACTATCGATACATCTCAAAACGACATTTAATCCCTAGCTGTGAGTTAAGTATTTTTAAAAATCCTATCAATTCAGAGATATTCAGGTGGTTTGAGGTTAGGAATCCATGCCTGAATCCCCCATCCAGGAGCTCGGAGACCTTCAGAAGATGACTTGACTTCTCCATGGTTTCATTTTCTCGTACGTAAAGGAGAAGAAAATAGTAAGGTTGAAATGAGGATTGACTGTGAAGGTGTGTTAATGGACTTCAAACCGTTCCTGGCAGAGAGATCAGTAAATGAGCATTTGCTGTCATCCTCATTTGCTGTCCCAGTCCTGTGGAAGGGTGCCAGTGTTTTTCTAGTGTCCCTGCGGGGTGACCTCCCTTGGACACTTTGGTCTTCTGTCCCATCCTCCCTTTGGAATCTGAGTGAGATGCAGGCGGAGACCATTGGACACGTTGTTCCAAGTTTCTCACATAGATGGAGCTAACCTGCCCAAGGTACTGAGTCAAGAGCCCCTCCTTTAATGATTGGAGGGAGCGACATGAGTAGGTGTGTCTCCTCGTGACTGGAAGTTTCTTTCTGGGGCACCGTCCCACGCTCTGACTTGGAGAGTGAATTAACAGGCCCATTGGTCTTTGGCTGCGCAGTGCTTCTTCGCAAGGGAATCAGAGCCAACACAGAGATGACTTGTGCTCCGCCTGCCAGCTCTGCCGTGGGCTCTTATGAGACGTAGCACTCTTCTCAGACGTAGAAGCAAACTATTTACTGGATCCTCTCACAAACCTACCCTTGTTGTTACGAGTTGATATGTAATCGATTCATCTTAGCGACACCATATAGCCATTATCGGAACAGCCATGGAGATTCAGAGATCTCTATACAAAATCGTGTGAAAGACTTTCATGGCAGGGGGTGGTGGTTTGGTTTTGTTTCATTTCCTGGACCTATTTTAGAACTCAAGGTGTTGGATTTTACTTTCCCTCTTGAATTTAAGTTCAAGATTCTTAAGGACTTTCTGAGTCATACCAATGTAGTTAGTCATTGCGTGATGTTTTAGTAACCCCAGGGAATTTGTCATTATGTTGCGACAAAACTCAGAGAAGATAAAGCCTCTAGATTGCCTACTGAAGGACACAGTAAGAGTAGATGCACCGGGCAAAGAGGACAAAGCAGCCACCACGGACAGCCGAGGAAATTTAGGAAGGCACATCTGTAGAGCTGGCAAGGGGTTCTAAGCCAATGACACTAGCCCTCACGGATCCCAGAGAAGGTTGAATTGATCAAAGTTTGACCACTCTTAAACAGGAAAATAAAAGCTCTGCATTTCTTGATTCCCTCCTGCTTCTTCATTCGGCTGTTGATCTCCTTGTAGATCTGTGTGCAGCCACAACAAAAGGACCACAAGTGTTCCATGGTCTTAATTCCCTTTTAATCCCCTTTCCCTGCCCCTCCATCACCACCTCCACCCCCGCTCTGGCACCTGTGACTTTAAGAGGCACCCGGTTTCCTAGGTTTGACTTGCCCCCCCCCAATGCGTGTACTCTACAAAATATATTACTTGGTTACAGATGCATTTTACATTTTGTCCAATCCATGGGTGGCTTCTTCCTTTTATAATTCTGCTTTAAATATGTAGCCTATCACTCAGTATATCTCTAGTTCAAGGGGTCTCGAAGGGTTTGCTCTCCAGATGTCTTTACACTCTTCAAAATGAAGATTCCAAAGAGCTTCTTGTTACCGTTGTGTTACACAAGTATCCATATTAGAAACTGAAAGTGAGAGCCTTAAAAACCATTAATTTGCGACAACAGAAACTCATTACTCAACATATATATTTTGTGATATATAATATATTTTTATAAAAGATAACTATATTTTAAAAAATAATCAGTGCTTGGGGCGCCTGGGTGGCTCAGTGGGCTAAAGCCTCTGCCTTCGGCTGAGGTCATGATCCCAGGGTCCTGGGATCGAGCCCCGCATCGGGCTCTCTGCTCGCAGGGAGTCTGATCCCTCCTCTCTCTCTCTGCCTGCCTCTCTGCCTACTTGTGATCTCTCTCTGTCAAATAAATAAATAAAATCTTTAAAAAAAAATAATCAGTGACAAGCGGGAATGGCATAGTTTTCCACTTTTTTTGTTTTGTTCATTTTTGAGAATATTTTTAATGTTGAGCTTTATAAAAGATGGCTGGATTCTCACATGTATTTGTGCATTTAATTGGTTGCAATGTTTTATTTGAAGTATATGAAGAAATTCTGGTCTCAGCTACAGCTGTGGCTGTAATAGGGAGGAATGTTGGAATAGTCTTGTCTTGGTTGTTGCCCTAACAAAACCTGACACGCAGTCGTTCCTTCAAGGGGAGTCGGGTTGTAGAATCTGAAGCCATCCTAATAGCTTTTCATACTCATTTATCTAAAATCTGCTGGTCTGTCTGACACTGGGAATGGATCATTTGCCCGTGTCTGACAGCCTAACATCTCCCACTGGTCACTTCAAAACTGCTGATTCTCTGACGAAGGCAGACCTTCCGAGTGTTGACCCGTTTGCTCTGGTAACATCCAAATGACACCCATTAGGGTCTCACGGCACACATCATCAGAGAAGTCCATCAAGTATTGGGAAGCTGTCAAAATCCTGAAGTTCTAATTTTCGTTGGAGAGTTCAAATCTTACCACTGGACACACATCATGTCAGTTATATTCCCCAGATTGACAGGTTCACTTTGTTCGCTTGGCAGAAAATGTCAACCCAAACCCAGGTCTGGGGACTGTGGCTTGTCTTTCGATGGCCCTATCAAGCAGAGATGGTGTCCTGGGAAAACGTGCTGTCACTGCACAAGCTATTTCCTTGACACGCGATCCCGCCCCAGTCGGCCCCGGAGAGTTCTTCGGGCGCGCCCCGTTTCCTCCCACAGGATATTAAAGAAGCACACCTACAGACTGAGATGAATAAGATGAACGCTTTTTACTGGTGATGGCTGCCTCACCCCCACGTGGCTTTGTACCGTCATTGCAATTCCCAACGCAGTGAAGAAAACCCAATGGCTACCTTCATCTTATTTTGACCATGGCTCTGGCCTCATGAATTCTCTGAAAGGGGGGATCCTTTGGGGTCCTCAGACCACATGTGAGAACTGATGACTTATCTAACGATCTACCTGCTCACCGCCATGAATGCCTTGAGTTCACGGTTAAACCCATCCGCTTACACAGCCTTGACTTTATACGATAAAAGCATTGAGACTTGAGAGAAGAAATCATCATAGTGCTGGGATATAGATGAACAACTCGATTTGACATTTAATGTTTTATTTTTTAGTAAATAAAGTAACTAATGGAATTTTGATAAACAGATAAACTAAACCATATGACTTAACAATGAAACCTTTAGATTTTCTAAAAAAGAAACTAGGATGTCACAGAATGACTAGAAAAAAATGCAAGAATTCAATTTCATTGTTATACAGTAATTATAAATATGACAAGAAAGGACTTTCACCCCCATTTTTCCACTCTTGTATTCTCACTGCAGTCAAAGTAAAGGGCTCAAAAGAAAGCTTTAATGGGTTGCCTGGGTGGCTCAGTCAGTGGGTTAAGCATCTGCCCTGGGTCAGGTCATGATCTCAGAGTCCTGGGATGGAGCCCTGCTATGGGCTCCCCACACAGTGGGGGCTCTGCTTCACCCTCTCCCTCAACCCATCTCCCTCTCCCCCTGCCTCTCCCTCCACAGGGAGGGAGGTGCATGTGCACATGTGTGCTCTCTCTCACAAATCAATAAAAGCTTTTTTAAAAAAAGAATGCTTTAATGCTCTCCTTTATCTGCAGTCAAATGCTCTACCACTGAGCTATACCCCCAAAATGCTCTCCTTTATCTGTATAAGATGGTATAGTGTCATGTTTGGTGAATTATATTTTTAAAATATCTATGTCATTAGCCTTCCCATTATTGAAAGGTTTTCCATGGGCGCCTGGGTGGCTCAGTTGGTTGAGCAACTGCCTTCGGTTCAGATCACAATCCCGGAGTCCTGGAATCGAGTCCCACATCGGGCTCCCAGCTCCATGGGGAGTCTGCTTCTCCCTCTGACCTCCCCTCTCATGCTGTCTCACTCTGTCTCTCTCTCTCTCAAATAAATAAACAAAATCTTTAAAAAAAAAAAAGAAAGGTTTTCCATTAAATTCCTAAAGAAAATGTATGTCTTTTGATGGCAACTATAACTTTCATCAAAGTCCCCCAGGCAGAATCAGAGAAGTAAGGCTGATCGCCATTATCTGTCCAAAGGTCTTCTCTAGTATACTGGTGTTAAAACTCCTGGAGCAACTGACCCTCCTTTCTCTTTCCTCAGAACAAGTTGTACAGAAGAGGGATTATCTGGTTTTATCTTGCTGGGGTTTTGTCTGATTTGCAGATATTTTCAAAGAAACAGCTGTTGTTCTTGATAACATTTTCTATCACATGATTCTTCAGTCCATTGATCTCTTCCTTTTTGTTTTCTTATTTTATGGTACTTATAAAAATTTACCAGAACATGTGCATTTGTCCATCTTTTTTTTTTTCCTGAATCCTTGGTCCTTAAGAATTAATTTTTTTTTTAATTTTTGTTTAAACTAAACAAACAGGTTTAATTTAAAAAACAGGTCCTGAGGCACCTGGGTGGCTTGGTTGGTTAGGCGACTGCCTTCGGCTCAGGTCATGATCCCGGAGTCCCAGGATCAAGTCCCGCATTGGGCTCCCAGCTCCATGAGGAGTCTGCTTCTCCCTCTGACCTTCTCCTTGCTCAAAATAAAAAAATAAAAATAAATAAAAATAAAAATAAAAAACAGGTCCTCTTCTGACCTGAAAGCCACATTTCTTTCTGTGAATTGCTATAGCTATTCTCAGCGTTCTTGAACTGTCATGCTTCATTTCATTGGGTCGTTGGCATTTCACAAGACTCTTCTGTAAATTGCCACCCGCAGGGTACATGATCACGTGGCTTCAGCTTTCACACGCACACAAGCTCACACACTGAAATTCAGTGCCGGGGGTTCTGTGCCTCATTGAAGAAAGACATGCCTGCCTTGAGGTCATGAAGATAAGCTCTATTCTAAAAGCGCCACTTTGTAGTGATTTCTTTCATGCCCTTCATCCACCTGCAACCGATATCCCACGGACTCTTCTCAGGTCTGAGTCACTACAGTTCGCCCTGATGGAGAGAGTTGTCCCAGCACCATTAAATGAAAAGACATTACGGTCGCCACTTTACCAATAGGAATAGTGGGAAATACCACTGTAGGGGAACCTTTGTCTCCATGAAGCTGACCTTGTTGGTGTATTTCATTCTCCTGGTGCAAGGACTGCACACCCCTAATTACTCCAGCTTTACGATGAAGTTTGGTATCTGCTAGAACAAGTCCTCCCAGCATGTCTTCATCAAGAATATCTTGACGTTCTTGGCCATTTGAATTTCCACTTACACATTTTAAAAACTGGCTCACCAAAGTCCACATAAAAATCAGGCTTTTTCATCGGCAGTGTGCTTTGGTGGAAAGGGATTTATTAAAAATCTCGAGTGTTTCAGTCTGTGAACTTATACCTTTTCCTGTATTTCGTCTTTTACTATTTCTCAGTATGGTTAGAATTCTCATTATGTAGGTATTGTCTGTGATTTCTTAGATAAATTCCTGGATACTTGGCTTTATTACAAAATCTATTTTTTAATATTATATTTTAGTTCTTACAAAATCGATTTTTTTAATATTGTTTTTTAGTTCTTTGTTATTGGCATATAAAAATACAATTGGGTTTTGTACATTGAGTTTGTATCCAATAACATGAAGAAGCTGCTTTTTTGGTTAATTCCCATGACTTATCTGTAGATTACTTCAGAGTAACTATGTGTAAAATGATGTCATCTGCTAATAAGCATTGGTCGATCCTTCCACTCCTGTCCTTGCACCTTTTATTTTTTATTCGCGTTTTACCCAGCAGGCTAGAGTCTCTAGATAATGCAACATAACAATCAAAAGTAGTATATTTTTTTTTCCAAGTTCTGGCTCTCAAAGGAAATTTTAACTGATTTTTTTTAATTTAGCCCATCTATGAAGAATTTTATTTCCTGAATTCCAAACCCCAAAATTTTAACTTCCAGTATCTTTTGTTGATGAATTTTCTGAGACATTATGCTCTCTAAAATAAGATCAGATGCAGACATTACCTTCATGGTCTGCCATGTCCAGTCCTCTTGGCTTTGCACAATCGAAAGCATGGGCAGCTGTGAGATGCCCCATTCCAGAAAGGATGGCACTTAAGCCCTCCTAGAACCAATTATTTTCTACCACATCATTTGTTTCACAAAGTCAACCACTGGCACACCCTGGCATTACCCATAGGAAAGAGGCGCTCTTCATGGCTCAGAGTTTCAGCACACTGAGAGGCTTTCGGGCCAAAAAGGCAACGTCCCTGAGCCATCAGTTCTTCATCGCTCCACTGAAACATTCTCTCAGACCAACACTGTTCCTAAATTGACCAGGAAATCCTTGTGATGACGGCAGGACGCACAGAGGTCCACTGCTGCCATCTTGGTGATACTTGTTCTACAAAAATGCTTTCACTCGGAATGATGCCTCTGCTTCTGCCTGGCTTGAGACTCTTGTGTTTATGATGTGAGCTTAGACCAACAATTTGACACTGTGGCTCTGAGCTGTAAATACTCCAGATTAGGGGTGCAGAATGTGGTACTGGCGGTCAGCTGACACATGGCTTGAAACCTTCGAACTCTTCTCCAGCCACTCGTATGAGATATCAACCTGTAAAGTTCCCTTTGATGGGACTAAAACCCCACGACCTTGCTGCAAGTCACTGTCGGGATACATAGGCTATTCAAGGCATGTTCACTGGAGAGATGGTTAGAAATAGGAGATCCAGTTGTGTATTTAAAACAAAATAGGAAGGACAGTTATGTTTATCGAGGTCTAACCGGATTTCAGGACTTCTTCCATGTGAAATGCTGCAGGGAAGTGGACAGAAGTGGGGTTACTGTATCTGTCAACACCCTCCCCCGACCTCCCAGAGTGACTCAGCTGTGAGAATATATTTTTTAATGCCATCAGGTGATGAACGTTTTGACAACATTTTCCTGAATATTCAACAAGGTCATTGTGAAGGTGGTTTCCGGTTGCATTATTATATATAAGTCCTGGGGTTCTCACTGCCACGTATCATTTAAACAATGGCTTTTTTTTTTTTATTTGTCAGATAGAGAGAGTGCAGGAGCGAGCACAGGCAGGCAGAGTGGCAAGCAGAGGCAGAGGGAGAAGCAGGCTCCCTGCCGAGCAAGGAGCCCGATGTGGGACTCGATCCCAGGACGCTGGGATCATGACCTGAGCCGAAGGCAGCCACTTAACCAACTGAGCCACACAGGTGTCCCTAAACAATGGCTTTTTAAAAGGGAACCTGCTCTCTGTTTAAATTTTTTGGCTAGGGGTTATGTGAAGAATTGAGTTGGCAGGACACTGTTTTGTGAGGCAGCTTCTGGATTTGCTGATTTAATGATTTTGTTCCGTTTCTCCATTTGTTAAATTTTCTACAGTGATGCAGACCTGATCATTTGAAGACATGTTTATTCATTGAAGAGATAATATTATTTTTTTTCTGTTATCCAGGACAACACAAGCTATACTTAGAGCATAAGTTACAAAAAGAAAAAAAAAAAAAAAGCATTGTCCCATCGCTGGGAAAGATAGTAGAAAGGGAACAGACGATGAAGAAAAAGAAGAGACTCTTAAACTCATTTTTCTTTCATATAAGAGCAAATGCATATTTTCTTTGGATGTTGCAAATGCCTCTCCTTTTTTCTTGGATGTTGTCAGCAAGAAATATTTCCCTAATACATGCATAGACTTTGTACATGACAGGTATATTTAAATGAGTCAGAGCCTCAGGTCAAGATTGCTTTACTTTGGAAAAACCAGACATTCAAAGCTCTTGAAATCAACAGGAGATTCAGCATGATCATAGTGCAGGGCAAAAATAAATTTTCCTGGCTGAGCTGACATTTACAGAAGATTTCCCTCATGGCTGCAACAGAAATTGGCTGAGCCCAGTGCCAGAATCCAGAGCAAGTGCCTCGGGCCCTTTCCTGTTTTCTAGTCTGAAATTCTTTTCTAACCCCCCCTCGCTTTTTACCCCTCGCTTATGCAGGTGTCAGTAAAAGAAAAACTGGAAGTAAAAATAAGAATAATGGTAGAGACTTACTGAAAGTTCAATACATATGTTTGAGGGTGAAATCAGATAATTCGTGTAAACGTCTTAAACATAGTATGTAGCCTGTATCTAATGATGAATGAACACTCGTCCTTACTGCGCTTCTTAGTTCTTGTTAACACTTGGTGGGTAGTGTTGGTAAAGTTGAGTTTACCTTGGTATTCGGAGCATCCGAGAGTACACATCTCTCCCCATCCAGCTCAATCCCTTTACCTGAGTTCCTCCCAAGGACTTCCGCATTTTAGACAGTGGGGGTGGGGTGGGGGTTCAGTTCTGGGACCGTCCACACAAATCCATTTCGTGAACCGGATCCCTTCTGGATTCTTCTCTCATCTCTGCCTCCATCATCAGTTTGACCTGGCCATTCCCGTTCCCGTTGCCTCACCTGCTGGCCTCGCTGACCCCTGGAGCTCATGCCTTTGGGAGGCCTGCCTTTCCCCACGCGTGTCTCTCTTGCACACACTCACTAGGACCCCATCCCCGAGGAGGCCAAAGGCCGGATGCATAATTTATGATCCAAATGGCAGAGTCCTCTGTTGAGGTTAATGTTGTTTTTAACGGCTTCTCCTGTAGATCGTGACTGTGTACTTCCAGGTGCTTGTAGGCGGACGGCCTTTACGATGCCAGTGTCTGACCGCACAGAATCTGATGGTGCGGAACCTCCACTGTGCTCTACAAACTGAGGGTTATTTCTTCTGTTGGTGCGGCCGGCTGTCACGAACGTCACTGTCTAAATCACAGTAAAATGTCCAATTTGCCTTTTAGGATAAAAATATACAGGGCAGAGATTTGTCTTGGGGACCTTCAAGTAAGGGCAGACCTGTTCAGCCCATCATCCGCTCTGAGTCTTCTGGTGGGAGGGACGAGATAGATTCAGGAGAAACAGGGGCACCGTTGGCTGTGTTCTCAGTTCCCCTAGGTAACTTTCCAGACTCATCCTATTTTAATTATTATCCGCTTCATTTGCTGACAGAACACGCAGCTATCACATGCTAGACTTCGAGAAGATGCCAGCATATCTAGGAAGATGATGTCACTCACTGCAATACAGTAGCTACATTCACAGTTCCCAGAGCAACTGGAATCTTATTCCAAGATCCTGAGACCTCCAGGCTCACAGTAAAGCCTTAAGAGCTGCTGACGAGGAACCTTCTGGGGTGGTCTTTATCTCTGAAATTTCTTACCCTCCTTCCATTAAATTCCTACTAATTCCAGAGCTGGCTGGAAGTTGCACGGATGTCAAAGCTGCCTAGAAGAGAGAACTGGTAAAACAATAGCTCAGTAACTAGACAGATGTCAGATGTTCTGTCTTATTTTTTGTGAGGTCCCACACCACTTCCTATCTTCATGTAAGGGCAGGAAATGAAAAGCGTGATTTATAAGAAACTCGAATACTTGCAGTTTTGAAAACACTGTCAAAGAGGATGAAACAGGGAGACAGAAATCTTGCCCATATCCAAGGGACTACAATAGTACGGATTCACAGTTGCGGCTTTCTATTATATTTTAACATTCGGCACTCAAAACGTGCCTTTTCCTGATGCTTATGTACGAAGACGGGGATCTGGAAACCCATACTGCCGGACATTCAGATTGTTCTCAAGAGGTGTTTTGGTCACCTTTATAATTGCAGTCATGAACACAAATACGGTTGTAAAGATCAACATGGTAATAAAAAGAATAACCAACATTCAGTGAAAACAAAGTGTATGCCAGGCACTGCGTGTGCTCAGAGTGAACCTTTGAGGTAAGTGCATTTTTCATCCCCGTTTTTATAGGAGAACATCGTTGTTTGGTTGGGTTGGGGAAATGCTTCCAAGTCATGAAACTGAAAGTAGCTGGGCTATAAAGATGGTGGTCTCACTTCTGGAGTAGTGACCAAATGAGGAAGCGAGTTCCACGTCTTTTGTTTGTTCTGCCAGACCCTAACCTCAGTGTCTCTATCTTTCCCGGAGTCTCTTAGAACTCAAGCTGATTTGAGCCAACGGAGATCGACAAAGGATGAGGGGAGAGGAAAAGTAAGCTTGGGGTGCTCCTTTCCTTCCCACAGGGACACTGAGTCCATTAGCACCTCCAGGAATGGAACCCCTCGCACCAGGCCAGTCTCCCACAAGGCTTTCTCTCTCTCTCTGGGTGCTGGTACAGGTCCCCACCTGGCCTCTTCTGGCTTGGCTGTAGCAACAGCACCTGGCAGTTGTCAGTGTTGGGGTATAGCCCTATCCCACCCAATTGGGGTGCCATTTCTTGCCAGTAGATCCATGGAGCCTCCCTGAATCATTTTAGCAAAATTGAGAGGAAGGGACAAATTTTCCATGTATCCACCATTTCACACATAACTAGTGTCCCCATTATTAATACATCAAACAGGATGATTTTTTTTTTTAACCAAGGATATACCTCCATTGATAAGTCATCATCCTCCAAGTCTTCCTTTGCATCAGGATTCACTCTTGGTGTAGCACATTCTGGGGGTTTGGACATCTCTATCTGTCATGGTAGCATGTGCCCTATTTTCACTGCTCTAAAAACCTTCCTGTGGCCCATTTCCTCTTCCACCTTCACGGTTACTTACTTTCATTCTCTCCATTGGTTTTGCCACTTGCAGAATGTAATAGAGTTGGAATCACCCAGTAGGACCAGCTTCATTCACTGTGTGATATGCATTAAGTTTTCTCTGTTTCTTCTTAAAGCTTGGTAGCACATTAATAATAGTTTAGGGCTAAATAATACTCCATCCTCTAAAGGTGCTGCAGCTAAATTATCCACTAAAATACTACTTATTTATCTACGGAAGGACATAATGTTTGTTTCCAGATGTTGACCATTATAAGTAAAACTGTTGGAACATCTAAGTGAGGTCTGATTGGACATAAGTCTTTATTTCTTTGGGTGAATTGTAAGGAATGGGATGGCCATCCTCTGGGAAGGCTAGTTTTAATTTTGTAAACCACCCAACTGTCTTCAGGAGTGGCTGTAACCACAAGCAAGGTGTGACACTCCTTCCTGCTCCATTTCCTTACCAACATTTGGTGCTGTCACTGTTCTAGGTGTTGGCCATTCTGATGGACCTGTAGTGGTGTCTCACTGCTGCTCCCTGATGACATAAGATGTGGAGCATCTTTTCCTCTGCTTATTTGTCATCTGTGCATCTTCTTTGGTGAGGTGTCTATTGAGGTCTTCAGCCCCTTATAACATTGGGTGGCCTGTTTTCTTCCTGTTGAGTTTTAAGAGTTCTTTGTATATGTGGATGTGCCTTTGTCAGATGTGTCTTTTGCAAATATTTATTCCCAGACTTTAGAGATGTTATCTGAACATTTTTAAGATAAAAAAACACAGCAAATACAATGACAATTGACTTCTCTGGAGTAGTTTAGGTGACTCAATCCGTGATGGTCTGTTATTACTAAAAATAAACAAATTCATTTGGGGAAATATGTTTTCCACTGATCTCCTAATACCTTCCCTAAGCTGTTGACAACGCTAAACAGACATTATAAAATTCACATCTGTATTGGTACAGAATTTGGAACCTAAGAGCACATCTCACCAAATACAGTGGCTGAGACAGCTTCCCAGGGAATGCTGCTTCAGTGGGAACACAACCGGGGGGGGGATGCATGGCACTGGGGAGCCATGCATTTAAAAAAATGGCAGGACATAGGACATCTGCTTTCAGTGAAGAAGGTGTGGACATCAAACTCGATCAAGAGCTTCTCAGGCGTGCTCCACCTCACATGGGAGATATACAGTACCTAAGGAATGTGCAGGTTTTACCCGAAATATGCATGGGGAATTAGGTTCTGCTCTCCATTTCCTGGTCTACTTCACAGAATCATCACAACACTAGATTCGCCTCTGGTTAAGGGTAATTCAACATTTTTCTGTGTGGTAAGCGTTAGGATGCCAGACCTGTAGGGAGCACACAGCACTTCCACTCACACTGTGTTCTCTAGAACGCGGCCATGTGGCCACATCTCATTCCCATGGGAGAAGGAAAACGTGATGGAGCTCTGTGCTCTGTGAGAAGGGGATCTTCTCACTAGCCATCTCACATGTCCACAAGGAGCTCATGTGCAAGAAGAGATTTCTGTTTCTTTTCTTCTCATTCTTTCCTTCCCTTGTCAGCTTCCATTGAGGAAAACATGCAAATTCTACCCCGCAAAAGCTGAATGCCAAATACTTCCCCTTTATTCTTAAATATGCTGAAAGCCAAATTGCTACGTGTATGTATGAAACCACCAGAGTTGATTATGTTTGCTGAGAACAATGACCCATCCTCCCCCCAAAACAGGACTCCCTACATGTGAACCAGAGAACCCTGGGGGTGTTCAGAAAAATGATCAAAATGTTCATTAACCCACATGAAATCGAAGTAAGCCTTGTCTGAAGATTCTATATGTAACATTTTCATGTATTCATGTCCTATTTTTTCCCCAGAAATACTAGTACAACCTAGTTAATGTCTTGCTGAATTTATGGCAGTTTTTGTCACCATACAATTACTTTTTTCTTTCATTTTAGAATGAAGTCTTATATCACAACGCTTGGGTGTCACGTTATTCAGGATGATTACCAGCTGTCATTATTACTGAGGCTAAAATGACAGACTGTTTCAAGACATGAGTTAATAATTCAGATTTTTTAAAAGTCAATCAAATTATTTCTCAGCACTAAAATCTTACAAATTCTTAAATTCTCAAAACAACTTTTTTTTTCTCCTCCAGTATTTTTTTCATGCTAAGAATTGAAAGGCACAAAGCAGATCTCCGATTAGGAGACACCTGAGCGAGGAATATCAAGGCCATTGATGGCAACAGATTTGCCCTCTGGCCAGGTGTCTTTGAGAAGTATTCCTCTCCGTTCATCACTGACCACGCCTGTTAGCACTTTGATTAAGTGTCGGAATGCCTGATACTGTACTGTGCGTCCAGCTTCCAGGGACCCCCTCCCACTGACCTTCAACCAACAAAGTCATCTTATGATCTGATACTCATGAGCCCACCTGTTGTGGTACCCACTTCACTGACTGGTGGGTCTGCACAACACGTGTGTGGTGGTATCCCCTCCATGTCATTGGCTCGGTATAAAAATATGACCTCATTGAAGTCACAGTCGCATCCACACCCTGAAGAGCCATTATTACCTCTCTGAGAGTGACCGGTGTGCAAAGCCAGGAGTCCAGAAAGATATAGGACTTCCGACCTTCCTTCTGGCAGCTAGATTTCCCATGGGGCTGGGAAATCAGAATCTGGCCATGAAGAGAGGAGACATGGAAGAGATTCCCCAAAGGTGAAGATTTTTCAAAAAGGTCTTTTTGCATTCGTCCCAAAGGCAGATAAAGACAACGTACTCTGTCCTGTCAATAAATACAGCATTAGGGGTTTTGTGTCTTTATCATAAATGGACCAGTCAACGAAGACCAATCACAAGAAGTCAGGGTGCGGTGAAGGGAACTAAGAAGAAACATTCCAAGGTGCTCGATGCCAGGGACTGGCCCCTGCTTCTCCCTGGCAGCACAGACCCTTCTCGCGACAGAGCTACGACGCTCCAAGTGGGTGATGGCTTTCAAACAAGAGAGCATTGTAAGCATCAAATGAACTACTAGCTTACTTGTCACCTCGAGTCACTCCATCATTGCATGGTGACCTCGAGCCATCCTTCAGAACATAACCTGAACAGATATTCATAAATGATTCCTGTCTAGGGACGCCTGGGTGGCTCAGTTGGTTAAGCGGCTGCCTTCGGCTCAGGTCATGAACCCAGCGTCCTGGGTTCAGCGTCCAGGGATCGAGTCCCACATCGGGCTCCTTGCTCGGCAGGGAGCCTGCTTCTCCCTCTGCCTCTGCCTGCCTCTCTGTCTGCCTGTGCTCGCTCTCTCTCTCTTTCTAACAAATAAATAAATAAAATATTTTAAAAATAAATAAGTAAATAAAATGACTCCTGTCTAACGTTAGACAGTGTAATTGGTATTATTAAGCCACTTTTTAAGTAAAGATTTTATTTATTTATTCGACAGAGATGTTGAGAGCACAAGTAGGCAGAGCAGTAGGCAGAGGGAGACAGAGAAGCAGACCTCCCGACAAGCAGGGAGCCCGACGTGGGACTCGATCCCAGGACCCTGGGATCATGACCTGAACTGAAAACAGATGTCCAACCTACTGAGCCACCCAGGTGCCTGTATTTAGCCACTTTTTAGATAAAATTCAGAGTACAGTATGTTCTAACTATCACAAAACATGTCTCACAATAACTGGACATGAACTTCCTTAAAAGGGTTTAAGATCTTAAAAGCCTCCCAAGCCAACTCCTTCTGCAGCCCATGGCTGCCCATACCGTGTTGTTTGCCCGACTCCAAGTGAGTCACTCGGACCTTGCAAGCTGTTCTCTTGCCTGAGTGGAAACGAGAAATGCAACATCATCAAGGACAATTTTTAACAACTGAAGACTAAGAAGCCATAGCTGCTCACACCCTTGCTGCATTACCTCTTTGAATGTATTATAGTTACTTTTCTGAGTCCTGGGTTCCCCTTTGAGTCTCCAAATAGATTCTGGGGAGGGGGGAGGCCACCATCATGGCTGTCACTGTTAATCAGTGTCTCCCGAGGGCTGCTTCCTGCCTGGGGCACCCGCCATTCCCTGCCACAGGCTCTGGGGACGTCAGACAAGCCTCGTTTGCCCAGCATGGCTCTTCCGCTATGCTATTTCATGGCATTCTCGAGAAGGACTCATCAGCGTTTCTCTGTAGGAGCGAAAGTCAATTCTACATGTGGCGAGCGCTTCAGCTAAGCTAATCTTGGAGGGATGAAACCTCAGCTGGACACGGCATCTTCAAAAACCAAAAACCCAAAAAAAGCCAAAACCAAACCAAACAAGAAACCCAACTGTGAGATGAGCTCTCCGGCAGCTCCTAAATTACAAACCACACCTCTCCTGAGTTATCTTTACAAATCTGTTTTCATCCAATGTCATTTTACCCGCTCTTTATTATTTCTTTTCCCTCTCTCAATGATTGTGCTGTAACTCACGAGAAAATGACTTTCTGAGGAACTGACAGGCAAGTCTTTTCAGACCTGGCAGAGAGTTTTTAAAATTTATGGTTATAATTATTGGAATTCTTTCCGAGGGTTTTTTAGACTCAGATGCCCACTGATGTGCCAAATGGAACTGTTTGTTTTATGGGAGGTATTTGAAGGGTATCTACTGTTTTCTTCCTTTTACTCGTAACATTTCTCCTTCTCCTGGTAAATAAGATCCAGCCCGGAGGTGTGTGTGGGATGCGTGAGGCCTGCTGTGACCTTCCCAGGACCTTCAGCTGCCCTGGGAGAGAGGAAGTGGGGGATCAGGGGGCTGCCGTCCTTCCTGAAGGTGAAGTCAGCCTGGAGACAGAGGCTTTGGTGAGAGCCTGGGGCTCTGGACTTTTATGCCTGTAGGTAGGCAGGAATCTTCCTTGCTCTCGGGCGATAACGCCCCCTTTAAATTAAGAGCGTCTGCGTTGGGTGCCCATCTCCCATTTGTCCCCATCAGCTAGGGAACCCAGTGCCAGTCTGGGATGAAAGACCCCATCCAGTTCTTTGGGGTGCTCAATCCCTCTAGTTTCCCTATTTCCACCTGATGAGTGATTATTAAAGGTAGATCATGGCCCCCAGAAATCAAGTACCTGCCGCATGCTGGCCACGGGGTCCTGCAGCCTGCCTGCATCCCGATGACCTGAATTTTCTTGGCCATCCTGTGAGGAAGACAATCCCCCTCCCCCGCTCTCCAGAGGTGCAGACAGGGCCAGCCATTCTAGAAGGTTGCCCGGCACCGACCGAGGTGGCCAGATGCCACAGCCCGCGTTCTTAATTCCCCTCCCTGTCTCCGTCTGGAAACCTCATACCTGGGCGGGCACAGGCTGTGGGTGGGAAAGGAGGGTCCCAGAGGTCATGCACAGCCCCTCCCTCGTCTTCACAGGATGTGTCCTCTGGCCGGGCTGAGACCAAACAGTGGTCTGCACCAGCACACCTGATCTGTCTCTGCAGCTTCTTCACAGGACAGAATCTGAAATCTCTTCCTGGGTTCAACCTGGAAAACAAATAAAATCCCATGTTCAGAACTTCAGAGCAACTACAGATTTTTTTCTATTTTATTTACTTGTTTATTTGCAGAGACCTACATACAGAATTCATATTGCTATCTTGCAGAATGAAAGGCTCGTAGGCTCCTGTAGGCTCTGTTTCACCAGGAACCAACATCAAGAAGCACCTTCCCCCAAAGCCCTCAGAACTTCCAAAACGCTAAAACGCCCGGTGTTATTCATGACATAACGTTCGCTTTCTCTCCCTTCCTGATACAGAGGAATGAGGAGCTTCGTGAATGAGAGCCATTTTTTCAATAGACTTGAGATTTTTCTTTTTAATTTCTGGGCTCTTGGTTTTGAATCCAGAGTCAGAAATTAGTTTTGCCCAATGGTTAGACTGCTGGCTTGGTCTTCGTTAGCTGTGTGGCCCTAGCAAAATTCTTTAACCTCTCTGAGCTGGTCTTTCTTCAGCCATAAGATGGAGTTAAAATAGCATCGCACTGTACGGTTGTTGTGGGATTAAGGGGTGATGTGAACGCAGCGTAACCAGCAGCAGTGTGTTAGGGTAGATCGAAACCACCGCCGTTATTCGTATCATTAGCTCTGTGGGTTTATGCCGGAGACCCTCAGCCTTGGGCTCAACCATGCTCCTCTGTACACGCCGACACTTCTTCGCCGATCACAGCTGAGCACAGTGCTTGTCACATTGCCGTGTGTGAGGCAGGGGACAGCCCGGGAGTGACAGATGGTTAGCTTTGCCGCTGAGCTGTCAGGGAGATAGTGAGATGGAAAAGGACACACATACGCTGTTTAGGGTCTGCAAGCTAGTCCCAAGAAGGATCGAGGGATGCTCCTGGAGTATTTTGGGGGGCTTACCTGCTCCTGGGAGGCTCATTTCCTCCCCAGTTGGGCTTACCTGCTCCTGGGGGGCTCACCTGTGCCCAGGTGGGGCTCTCTTCCTCCCAGGTGGGGCTCACCTGCTCCCAGAGGGGCAGAATGGACAGCACGCGGAGTTGTCAAAGGGGTCCCTGCTTTTGGTCATCCGAGACATTCCCACTGCCGACTCCTTCTGTATTGTCAACTAATCGCTTTCAACTCAGGAGCCAAGCCACATCCAGGGGAATCGGGGGGCAGCTCATGGTCTGCAGGAGTTGGCCAGGAGGGAGCCACAGGGTCTCAGAGAGAACAAGGAGCGCACGTGGAGGACTTAGGCCAATGATTTCGAAGATCTGGGTGAAGCGGTTGTAGTTTTCAGCAAACAAAACAGTCAAAACGAAGCCAAGCAGTAAAATATCTTTAGAGAAATGGTGGACATAGTCCAGGGACTCTCCAGAAGACCCATCACATCCCATGAAAAGAGTGAGAGCTGTGCCCTCCAGAGGGAAGGGCTGCGTCCTGAGGAATCCCGTCGACAGTTTGCCGATGACAGTAATTAATCTGTCACATGAAACACCTCATCTGAGCATCTCAAAGCCACATAAATACATAAATACATGGAGAGCACGGTGGCATTTCCGAGGGGGTACATGCCATCTGGTGCTTCTCCCCACATTGAGGAGTTTAATGTAATCCTCATCAAAATTCCAAGAATATTTTTATGGAACCTGACAAGCTCATTTTAAAGTTCGCACGAGGGGAAAATATAGAAGATGAGCTATATAAATGATGGGGAGAAAACGAGGGGTACTCGCTCAGCAGATATCATAACACATCATGAAATATATAAAGAAATGAAAGCGTAAAAATCCGGATAAGAATCAATGAATAATTCAGGGAACCAAATAGAGAACTCTCACACACACACACACACACACACACACACAGTATATATACGCATATATGGGCATCACAGTGGTTCAGTGCGGGGCTGAATGTGTGGAAAGGAGTGAAAGTGTGCCCATGTCACCTGGTATCAGTCACTCTTAACAGAGACGATGATACTAGGGGACAGTAGAGGCACGTCTTCACGTACTTCTAAGTTTCTGAATCTTTCACACTGTTCACATTAAACGAAGTAAACATAATTTTATTTAAATAAAGAGTGAGTTGATGTGGGACTAGCAGAAGAAGGGCAATTTGGGTCATGCAAGCCTGGTGAACCACAGGCTAACAGACGAAGGGAAGGTCTGTTTTTATCAAGTTTGTTTTTTTTTAAGATTTTTATTTATTTATTTGACAGACAGAGATCACAAGCAGGCAGAGAGGCAGGCAGAGAGAGAGGAATGGAGGCAGGTTCCCTGCTGAGCAGAGAGCCCGATGCGGGGCTCGATCCCAGGACCCTGAGATCATGACCTGAGCCGAAGGCAGAGGCTTTAACCCGCTGAGCCACCCAGGCGCCCCGTTGCTTTTACCAAGTTTTAGGAGGAAACTGGGGAGGGCAGTTTTGAACAAAAGTTCACAGGAGAAGAACAGATGTTCGAGGTTGTGGTGGTGAGCGCGTTGCTGCTGGGGTGGGGAGGGATCGTCATTCTTTTTCTTAAATGCAGGACATACGTTTCCTCTCTGAAAAACGTCCTCCCTTGCGGAAATATCCCTTACCTTCCTTCCTCCTGCTGGAGGTGCATGCGTGCGTGTGCCCCCTTCGGGCCATCCTGACTCCATTTTAAATGAGATGGTCTTTGTTTTCACAATACCAAGAAATATTTTTTAGTGAGCTATATAATTTAAAAAATTTTTGAGTTGCCTTAGGTTTTGTGTATTTATTCATTTGTTTTGCTGTTCCCATCATTTTGTAAAGTGGAGGAAAGGATTTTAAGGGCACAGGCTTTCCCTAGACTGGCTGGAATCCTGTGCACCCCAGTTGCTAGTGCAGGGTCCTGATGTAGTCCTGATTTCATCTCTCGCTGCCTCAGTCTCCTCCTCTGTAAAACGGGACAACAATACTGTCTGCAGCTCCGAGGAAGGCTCATCGAGGGGAGATACGCCACGCGCTTAGCCTAGATTATTGGCGAAGCCCAGTGAGTTGCTGGGATCGTCCATGCATGGGGTCAAAGTTGATGGGGTGGGGTCCAAAGAAGTATTTCAGGTCGTAAAGTGCTTTCTAAAGGCGCTGAAATATCTCTGCGCAATGAAAACCTGCCTTCAGGTTTGTCCTTTTAAAAGATTCCCCGGGGCAGATTACAGTCTTGCCATGTTATTTATGCCACTTCCTAGTTTAACTCTGTGCTCCGTAATGAACTCTATTGTGTGTCATCTGCCAGAAACCTTAGTTAATGGGCAATATGGGCACTGACGTGTAAACGAATACACATTTTTGAAAGCCTGTTAAGGATATCTGTGGCCATTTTTGCTTCCAAGAACATGCCTTGTGACTCACTCGGTCTGTGCCGAGGGGCTGAGTTCTGCAGTCCATCCAAGTGCTGCGTGTGGTCCCTGGCCATCCGCAGGGACAGGACCTGTGCGCTGAGCCTTAGCTGTGGGCAAAGAACCAGGCGGCCCAGGGAAGTCCCAGGGCTCCCAGTCTGTGACACTCAGCCTTGAAACTGTGTATCTGCTTTGCTCTTTGTTATTCTGCTTTTTACTTTGTTACTCTTATTACCCAGTTGATTTTCTTAAGCAGCACCTTATTCAAACACGCCAAATACGTGTGCATAAATATTTAATTTAGATGCACAAGCACAGACATAGGTGTCTAAAGAGACCTTACGATAAGTTGTAATGAAATTGCTTTTCAGTATCGGAAAGTTTTGAAGAAGGATGCATTCAGGGTTTTGGACAGTAAATAATTTCAAACCACGTGTACTGTGGGCCCCTGAAAACAGCACCAAGGCTTTAAAGAGGCAACATTGCCAACCTGTCCCATTTTCACTTAATTCTAAATAAACACGTGGACGTCTACTGACACGGAGGGTATTGTACAAGAATGTTTGCTCCAAGTGACTTTTGTTCCCCCAGCCTTTGACATTTTAATCTTTCCAAAACATTTGTGGGGATAGGCACAGGAAAACAACTCCCTTTTATGATCCTAGGGAGAGAGAAAAATGTCCTGAACAAGCCTTGGTGTGATGGGTGTTCGCGCACGGAAGGTAAACACGCGGACGCTGCCGGTGCTACCGAACGCAGACAACGGACCGGGCGAGGCGGGAGGGCTCGGCTCACGGTACCGATGCTTGGACAGGAGAAAGGCAGAGCGTTCTGTTCAATGCTCCGAAATACACTTACCAGCTGTTTTTGAGAGAAGGGAATGGATGGTAAGGCGTATCATTCATCCATTTATATTAGATGACTCTGTGCGATCTTGAATCAGTATTAGAAATGTGTTTTCAAGACTCAAAGCTCTGCTTTTCCGAGATAAATCACAGTCTTATGTGAAATCTTCACGTGGGTTTCTGGTTACGTAGAGTCCTGGAAAAGAGTTGCTTTTGCCTGGGCAACAATACAGATGCGGCCTTAGTTTAAATTCGGGGAAATTGAATGCAATCGAGTGATGTGCCAAAAAGTAGGCTGAGTTCAGTCCTTGGAGCTTCCCCTGTCTGTGAAGCATTAACCCTTTGTGTGCAGCAAGCACGACTGATCATTGGTCGATCGGTGATTTTGAAAGCGTTCCTGGTCATTTCCGACTATTTGTATTATTAGTCTTAGTATTAAGGCACCTTACTCAGAGACATTTAAATAGCCCATGGAATGTTTGTTCCTTGATGTCTAATGCGTAGAATTCCAAAGAAAGACCTAGAGCATGAGCACCCCAGGGGTCCTCACTCCCCATTTCTGCTTCTGCCATGAGCCCTGGGGAGAGGAGCCGTTTTCGCCACCACGTGGCAGGTGTGCCTGTCTGTAGACTTTGGGTCACAGTGTCGGTGGGTCATCCTGTGAGCCCCCAGGAACAGAGGAGCCTGGGATCCTGCTGAGTGGCTCCTATACGTCTGCCTGTCATCTGTTTCGTGGTCCATCAGGAGGCTGGCCGGAAGCCGGTTCTCATGGCTGAGGATCTGGCTGTGTGCCTTGCCGCCCTCAGGTGACGGCTGTGACCATTTGTGACGCTCTGATCCCTTTTGGTTCCTTGTCACCCTGAGCATGGGCTGGGGTGGCGGCTCCTTAGCCTCCCTGGCTTCCGCTGCCCGTGTCAGCAATGAACTGAAGCCAAGGACGGCTCCTTTGACTCTTTTTAACTGTGTTATTTTGTAACTTGTGTTCTCATTACTTACTTCGGTTTCTTTCTTTGTAAGCAAAAACCGGCTTTTTGTTAACAAAAATTATTCTATTGAATAATTCTATTGCCGTGTATCTTGCAAGACTCAATATGCTTTATTTTCTTTATGATTGTTTTCCAGATGTTGATCTCTTCCTCGACTCAACTGTTATTTATATATTTAAAACATTTCCAAACTATTTTTTTTTATTCATTTTTGGGGGGGGATTGCATCCACTTACCTCACACAGTGTTCAGAGACTGTAGTTTGCAAGGTGGACATTTCCTTCATTTGACTTGATTGGGATCTTTGTGTTCTCGAGGGTTCAATCTCATCTGTGTTTCGTGGTGCTGGAAACATGCCCATCATTTTGTTCAGAAGCTCTGTCTTCGAACTTGCCCACAGTGATCTGACTCATGGGCTGACGATCGAGTTTCCCCAGCCCTCTTACTGTGGTGTTCACGTCGATCTCCTCTTGGCTCTTGACCCTGAAGAGTCACGGGCGTGTTGTTTTACTGCACACAGCGACTGCCATGATCCCTTGCCCCTTTGTCCTGTTTAACAGGCCCTCGCCAGGTCCAAGCTTACATGGCAGTCTCCGCAGACTACTTCATTTTTTATGCTGTGCTTGTGCCTCCTTTACTTTGGACAATGTTAACTACCAGCGAGAAACAACGTGCATCTGGCTGTTGGATTTTTCACCTGCTGTGTTAACTGGCTTCCCTTTGCCGGCCTGTATGTGCTCACACGCAGTGATACACCAGGGACAAGCTGCACAGCTGTGACTTTTTCGCACCTCTTGTCCCTTATTGTTAGTCCAGCACCTTTCTGTCCTAAGAAGTCCCCTTCCTCATGCAGAAGACCCTGATGACCACCCAGTATCTGTCTTCCAGATTTTCCCCTTGCTCCATGCTTTCACCCCATCTGCCTCTGGGTCTGAGTGTGTGTGAGTTTGAGTCCGAGTCTGAGTCTTGGCCTGAGTCTGTGTCTATGTCGGAATCTGAGTCTGAGTCCGTGTCTGAGTCTATGTCTGAGTCTGGGTCTGAGTCCATGTCTGTGTTTGCACCCCTGACCGCCCCCATCTCATGACGTCAGTATCTAGCTCGTCCTCTGCGTGTCATTGGCATCTCTGAATCCCATGTTCTCTTAGTTTTCCCTCTTTAATTTCTGAAGTTCTTGGGAGAGTTAAATGGTTTTTAAAATTCATAAAAATCATATTCACTTTTTTCCAATTGTTTTTAACTGGAGGATTGCTTAGAACAATCTAGTCTACCATCATTGGAATCTAGAATCTCTATTTTAGAGTTTATCTTCATTCCATATTAATTTTTATAAAACTGACGTTTATGAAGACAAATCTTTTTAGCCTTTCACAAGCTCATTTCCTATCTTGTGTCCCCTAACACTATACAGCTTTTTAAAAAATATACAGGCCTCATGGCGTTCCTGTCAAATGTACTCTTATATACTTTAAAGATCTTGTTTATTATTTGTTATAATTATTATTATTTATTAGGAAAAAAGCCATCTTGGTTTTCATATATGTCCAGCCAGTTCACAGACTTCCCACGTTGGCCTGGGTGTCCTGGCTTGTCGGGGAGGCCTGTCTGCCATCTGCAGAGAAATGACTTCAGCTCCGATATTCCTGGGTCTGCTCTGTAAAGTGCCGTTACCTTCAGAACCGCTGCGACAGGGTTGGAGGCTAACGGGCGCAGAGCATGTACGTCAGCCGTCCTGTGGTTCTGTCTCCGGGTTTTTACTCGACTTGGGCATATCCCGAATGTCACTGTGGCCGTGTTCTCTTCTCGGGGCTGCTGTGTGGTCGGGATTTTCAGAGGCGTGTTCCTCCTTCTTTCCCACACTACATCGGGGACCAGAGTCACGCCAGCCTTGCAGAATAAACCTGGAGCCTTCCTGCTTTGCCCACGTCTCGTCCACAACAGCATCCACAGGGTGGGCGGACAGAGCGTGGCCCCCGCGGCCCGGCCCTTCGTAAAGCGTCGCTCTCTTTCCTCTCTTGCCTCTCTGAAAACTGATCTTTTGTCTTGAGTCGAGTTGGGTGTTTTGTGGCCCCGGGGATAGTCACTTCTTTCCTCAAAGCGTATGAATGTGTAGCCTCCCACCGCCTGCGGATCTCACTGGTGGCTCCGTCACCGGCATTCGAGGTCGGGCTTCTGGCGTCATCCCTCAGTTTGCACACTCGTTGCCGACTTTCCTTGGTCTTAATCAGGCGCACGTAGAGTTCATCTTTCTCACTTGACTTTATAGTTCATCTTCTCTTCATAGATGCGATCTTCCTATTTTAAATTTTGATGTGTCATGCCTTTGCTCTCCAATATTTCCTGCGGTCTTAGGCTTCCTCTTTGTCTATCTTTTGTTACTTGCCCTCCCTTGGCTATTTTGAAGCTGTTTTATGTATGAACATGTGTACGTGTGGGCCTATCTGTTAGTAATGTGGAAGTCATAGATTCTGTTTTTGGGTTTTGTAGTGGTTCTTTTTTTATAATTCTTTATATCACACTTAGCCCTCCGTTTCTGAATTTAGAATTCTCGCAAAGCATCTGTTGGCTATTATGACTAAGAGAAAATCACCACTCTCCCACTCCCTCTCTTCTTCCCTCCACCTCCAGACTTTTCTTGGTTTTATTCTTATTTTTAGTCCTTCTGGTGGTTCCCCTCACAGCTCCAAGAGGAACTGAGAGGCTCCTCTTCTTGGCTTACCCACTCCTGCTGTGACAGGGAGGAAGTCAGCCTTCCATTGTCTTCTTCCTGCCCCAATTCTTGTTGGTTTTAGAGTTGGTTTTACTTTCCTGAGGTTCATAAGATGTGCCTCCTGGTACCGGGCTGCCAGTGGAAACTTTTCCTTTTCTGGTCCCAGGTCTTCCTCTTGCTACCACTCCTGTTCCTGGCACTTCCCTCCTCCCCTGACTCTCCACACTGAAGCATGTTTTGCGAACAACAGGCAGTGATGACATGCTCCTGAATTAGTTCCTGTTGGAGCTGTTCTGCCTCATAGCTTGTACCAAAGTCACAGCTTGCCTGCACCTGGTGTCCTGGTCCCTGTTTCTCCTCTGCACCCAGACCATGCACCATGCCACTTGGTGTTTTCGGCGGGGGCAGGGGTCCCAGGCCAGGCTGTGGTCTTGTCCCTGTCCTTGTTGGTCATTTGATTTATCCCCTGGAGATGTCTGAAGAATGATTGTATTTTACAAGGGTACTTGGGAACTTAACTCCTCCCCGTGCCTTTGTAGATCATTCTATGCTGGTTTTTGACGACCACGTCCTGCCTTCCAGGTGTGCAAGTTGTTATTCCTCAGATTGAGGGAAACACTGGTTTGTTACATCTGGGCGTGCACGACCTCTTTCCTCTGATGCAGACACTTCACATGGACCCCCGTGGTCTTAGTTTTGGATGTGTCTGCCGTCCACCTGCCCCCCCACCCCCAACGGCATCTGTCTGCTTGCCTTTTCCCTTCTGCATTCATGGACAAGGACTTCAAGCTTTTCTGTTCCAAGGTAACTGGGCTTTACAGCAAATCTATTCTATCCCTTGCTGCTCCATTCGTGAGTTTACACTGAGGATGTCTTGAAACAAAATTCTAATTTGAGCTGCTCATTTTCTTCTGAAGCAGATCTTAACGTGGGCAATTTCATATGAGATTTCTACCTTCTTCTTTTTCTCTATTTTTTCTTCTAAATAATCATTGAACTATTCTTTTATTTATGTTGTACTATATTTGTATAAATCCCAACTTATTTTTTCCTGTATTGCTTGTGCTTAAAGCAGAGAGTTGTCTGGGTCGTTTATCTGTCTTGACACAGTGGGGACGGATTTTCTTTGATACGTTCTCCATGGGCTCTGAGAAGCTGGTCCTGCATCTCATGGAGCTCTAGGGCCTCTCTGAGGGGTTTCTGGGCTCCCGGTGGGTTTCCTGCATCAGGAGGGTGGTGTGAACAGCCGGGGCTGTGTGGGCTTTCCAGTTTCCTTCAGTCTGTCAGGGTTCAGGATAGCCCTTGGTGCTCTCTCTTGATCGGGTTCCTCTGCCTCCTGAGAGTTCCTCCACCTCGACTCTGGCTGTCTTAGGGGACACAGAGGCCGCCGGCTTCATTCTCCACCCAGTTCCCCCGCTTCTGCACAGCACGTGCTCAGGCCTACCTGGAGCAGAAGGCTGAGAAGACACGGGGAAGGGGTTCGAGGCCCCGCAGGGATCCCACAAGGTGGAGAGGCTTTGCTTGGCTCTTTGCTGGCCCACTGCCCCCTTTTTTCCCATGAACTTAGATGGTTTTCCTGTATATTTTACCTTGGACCAATTGCTACTTCATTTTGGAGTAGATTATCTATGCTTTGTGACCTTCCTGCTTTTACGCCTCTGCTCTGGGGGGAAGCAGCGATGATAGAGATGGCCGCCCGCCGCACAGCCGCCAGGAGCTCGTGTGACCCGGGGGAGACGGTTTGATAGATGCAGGACTCCCCCATTATTGTTTTCTTAGTTAAACCTGAGATTATCAGGGTTGTTAGGTTGTCCAATAAAGTCAAAATGCTTACCTCATGTGTTTGTAGAGAAAATTAATAAAACTGGGGAACGCTTGAGATGGGTGAACACAGCGGGGCGGGTTCCGGAAACCAGGCTGTGGCAGACACAGACGTCACCAGCCCAGACGCCTGGAAAAGTCAGGAGACGAATTGACCCTTGTGCAGCCCTGGAGACAGTAGGGCCGGGGGCTGGGATGAGCCGTGGTGCACATTCGTCCTCACGTACGTCGACTGTGGTCACCCGCGTGGGTGGCCTCCGTGCCCTGGGCTAGAGAAGGTGCTCAGGCTTCCATGATCCTTCACCGGGAGATCTGACATTGTCTCTGACACAAAGTTGTATGACCAGCTGGATTATGGTCTCGTGTACAATGCACACACATTTAATATAATCTATAAGGTCCCATCGTCATGCACAGCAACACAAATGCCCCCCCCATAAATCATTCCTTCCGCTGCTGCTCATTCATTTACAATAAACAGCCAGGTTTCCAGCTGTTCCCATGAAGACATACTGTTTTCCTCTTTGTTTCAGAAAAACCCTCGGGATCGTTGCAGGTTTTGGGAGAGACACCCACAGAGGCTCCCGGCCCTCTGCTGCTGCCCTGGGGCAGGTCACTAGTGAGGCTGGGGCTGGCCATCATCTGTCCAGAGAGACCCCCACATAGACCGTTGCTGAGGCCATATTATCAGGTGTGCAAGTCGATTTTAAAGTGTGGGAGTGAAAAATAGGGCTGGAGGGGGTACAGAGAGGCTTTCCTTCCGGGACGTGTGTTGAATCTGGAACCACTGAATGACCATGTTGGTTTCTCTTTCTGGGGGTGAAATACAGCAAGGCAGCCCTGGTTGCGTGGGTGCCCGCCGTGAGCCGCCGCTGCTCACACCCATCCCTTGATTCAACGCTGAGCTCCTGCCAGGCCGTGTGGCGCTCCATGCCACATAGGCAAGTTCACGCTGGACCCTGGTCACTGGTGTGTCTCCAGTCTGCGGCTGCTCCTCCCACTCGCCGGACCCTCCCGTTAGCAGTCTGGGTTGATGAAGAATAAAGCTAAGAAGGGGCAGAGCCCAGAGTCGAGCGTGTGGGTGGGGCTCCGGGCGCGTGGGACCCTGCCCAGCAGTTTCCCGTGAGTTCTTTCCTGGGTGGTCCCCGGCGCCTTCCTTCCCGGTCCAGCCTCCGAGAACGACAGTTATCACAACCCGATAGGCAGCGGTGGGTCTGGACCTCTGGTTCCAAGCAAGTTACTAGGTTACTCCTTGAAAATACTTGCAGATGGATTGTGTTCGTGTTTGATACAATGTATTTACATGTGAGACCTCTTAGGAAGGTCTCCTATCCCATTTGCCGGCATGCTGGCTTTTCAAACAGACTCCGGAAGGCCCTTCTGCTGTGTGGTTGGTAAATCCCCACGCCCACAACACAAGGCCAGGCCCAGTGATGGACTTCACACTGCCTACGCCTAGGTAGGCGAGTCAGGATGTGTGAGGGCAGAACGGTCACGTGTGGGAATGAGTTGGCAAGGAGTGGCTGGACCACAGAGCGGAACCCGCTCCTCGGGCACGGAATATACGAGGTCTGCGTGACACTGAATGGACTTGCGGTGTAGACCAGCCACTCTCGTTGCTACACCCATTCTGTCCCCAGTAAAATCCGGAGCTGCTCCCTGGCCCGTATGGCGTTCTTGTCCCTGCCTCTCACCAGTGGGGCGAGTGTGCGTGTTGGCTCCAAGAACCTTCCATCTGTTGGGTCCTTGGCTCAAACCCGAACTCTGGTCTCTGTTACCACACCGTGTGGCCGGGAAGGCTGCTGCTGGAGACGGACGGGGGTGGGGGAAGGGGACATACGGTTCTGGCAAACCCAGGATGCAGCACGTGTGGGCCCCCGCCACAACCCGCACCGCCCCCTCCGTATTTGCCCACCCTTCTCGCACCCCTCGAAGCTCACCGTATGATTCCATCGGGTGGACAACCCCGTGCTCAGAACACTCTAGTTTGCTCTGGGAGCCTTCTGCTTTGTGAGTCCTGGGAGGCTGTCCTTGTACACAGGAGGCACTGTGCTTAGACGCTGCCCTGGGAATTCCCATCCATGGAGTTTCTTGCCTGGCAAACCGAGCACGTTCTCTGTATTCCTCAAACACGCCGCAACACTTCTATTTCTAGCGAGCCTCGGTGAATTGATGAGCGCTGGACATCATTTCTCTCTCCCCTGTACACAGACATCATGTGTTTCATTCAAAAGATATTTATTGAGCTTGCCTTATGTAGGAGGCACTGTGCTGGTTTCTGGAAACAAACATGACGGATTTCCCGGAGCTTCTGGTTAAATGGTGGAGAAAAACAAGACCTTCCTGTCGTGCTCAAAACTCCAAACCCGCTGTGATAAGGTCTCCCTGCCCCCTTGGACATGGGCTCCCCTCGTCCCGCGTGCCCGGGACTCTCTTCTTCCTGAGGCCCCCACCTGCTTCCTACCAGTGTCCTGCTCCGCAATGCTGGGCCTGGGATGCTCCCGTGGCCTGCTCCCAGATCCCTTGGGTTGGAGGTGGGGGGTGATCAAATGCCTCCCCTCCAGAGGTCACTTCCTGACCATTGCAGTTGAGATAGCCCAGTTGGATCTTTCCTTTCTCCATGTGCCTGCCTGTTGTTCTTCATGGAACCATGATTATCCCAAATGATGGTGCTGCTTCACCTGATAACTTGCTTCTGTCTGTCTTCTCTGAAATGCTCATTACCTCTTTTCGGGCAGGCAACCCAGTATCTTGCTTACTGGGTGCCCCCCCCCCTACAGTGACCGCCATAACTGGGACACGTGGAGTCTCCTCAGGAAGTGAGTAGATGAATGAGTGAACAAGGGTGTCACTTGGAAATGCCTGTGGCTGCAAGAGTCACCAAGATGGAAACGAATCCGGTTTTAACCTTTTGAGTAATAACAGCTCAGAAAGCCATTTGTGCAGTGCACACCTCAGGACCTGAGCCAGGTGATTTCATTCAGCTATTCTCTGTCTCAGTGTGTATAATTGTCCCTGTATCTGGATGACAGAGCACTGCAGAGGTCATGACCATGACCTTCCTAGCTCTTTGAGCTGAACTCAGCGTGGCCATCCCCCTCAGGGACTCTGGGACTCTCGCATCCCTGAATGGAGATCTATTTGACTGGAAGACAAAAGACGAAGGCATGGGAAGAGTTTGTTCCTGAACCTTTGATGTGTTGAAACAGCGTAACGCGTAACGTACGGGGTACAATTATAAAACATCTCGTTTTTTTACATCTATTTTCCAGAACCGGCTCTTCTCCTGCCTTTGATGAAAAATTGAGCAGGCCCAAGAAATTGTTCTTTCTCGGGTTACACGAGGGCCTCTGATCAATAATTAAGCTGTCAGGAACGTGGTGCCCAAACACTGAACTCCTGCAGCTCACTGGACGGTCCAAGTTCTGGGGGAGGCTGGGCTCCTTCTCTCTCCTTGGGGATGGGGAGAAGTAACGGGTATGGGCAAACCCATCCTTAACTGGTCCTGTGGTGATCGGGCCCCAGGCTCCCTGTGTCTGCAGAGGTTTCTAACTTACTTCATCTCTGAAGAACGCTTTTAATGTCTTCAAAGTGGCATGTTCGCCACAGAGCAAAACATCCCGGGTAGGATGGCTTACGTTAACCACAATCATATGCTGTCTCATGCCTCCGTGGGACAGGAATTCAGGCCATCTTCAGCTTGGTGGCGTGGACTGGGGTTCTTCCTCTCTGGTGACCTCAGCCCCCCAGATCCACCCACCATGTCTCCTGTCCACTCCCCCCCACCCCCAGTCCCAAGGCACCTACCATCTCACTCTGCTGAGATTCGCCTGCCTTCCGGCTGCCCTCACAGCCGACCCGAGCACCCCAGCTGCTCTTTCTTCCACTGTGTAGAGGCCCTGGTCCAGAGGACACACTCATGCTCCCTTTGTGCTGACAGTTTCCAAACTCTTGAGACCTTCTCTGATGCTCTCTCTGCCCCCGCCAGCTGCACTCAGAGGTGCTCCATAAGACCACCTTATATTATAGGAGAGGCAAACCCAAGCCCTAGCTTGGGTGGGAGAAGGGGAGACCTCAGCTTAGATCTGAATTCTTCCCTCCATCCGCCTTCTCTCCTCCTCCACCCTCTGGCCACCTTTGCAGGTGCAAGTGTGGGAAAACGTCATTTGGAACTTGTCACTTTTGCAGCCCTTCCATGCTGCTCCGTAGTAAAATATCGCCTTGCCTGCCTTCAACCCTCAGCAAAACAGATCCAACGCTTTTCATTCAGCTTCTATTAATGTGTTTTGAGCAATGTGCATGATTGCCTCAGTGGATCTGGCACTGTGAAGAACAAGGCATTGCTTTGTCCGCAGGGATGGTCTGAGCTCCAGAATACATCACCCACCTTCTGACTTCCCCAGCTGGCCCTGAACACACAGGACGGGTGGGACAGGGTGCACAGTCCACAGGGAAACACCAGTGTGAGTTTATGACTCACCCCTTGCAGCAAGCCATGCCTGATGGTATTATGATGCTTACTTGTGTGACCTGAGATCCTGCCGATGGCCTCACGCCTGATCTCCCCTTGCTCACACGGAGACCTGGAAAGATACTGTGTGCCTCGTAAGGATTCCATAAGCTACGCACACGGTATGACATGCTCGACACTTCTCTGCAAGGTGACAACAAGCTTTTGACAAAGCTTGTTTTGACAACAAGCAGTGAAAGCATTGGCTTAACTTTTCACACATCGTTGATGAGAAATCGCTGTTAAATTCTCTGACAATTGTCTTGCTTCGAGTGCTGCGATCTGTCATCCCACCATGTCTTCTGTGAGACCTCGTTGCCAATGCAAGCACGTCACAGGGTTAATTGGTGTTTTAGGTTGAGTTACCTCGTCTGTCCATCAAACTCATTTCATTTATATTTTGACTTTGCCGTTTTGAGAGCGAAGAGCTTGCATGGGAACTGGCACCGAGAGATTGTGAATATTGTGAATATTAAGTTAGCGAGATATAGTCTGACCCGCTCCGCTTTCCAAAACTCACAGCAACCCCCCCCCAATCGGATTCTGCAATACTGGGGTAACTCATCATTGGTGCACACGATATAAGGACATGAGGAAGAAATCAAGGCTCCTGCAGCTGGCTTTGAGTCCATCCAAGAGAACACGCAGGACTCACAAAAGGTGAAATCACCTCGTAGTATGGCTATAACTTCCCCAACTCACAAAGCAAAATAGCTAGCTGGTGTGGGTCTCAGCATCCTTCCCCGCAAGGGGATTGGGTGGCAAAAGATCCATAAGATCGCCTTATGAGCCATTCATTTATTTACCACTTTCCATTCACCTATTTGCTCATTCAGCCAAAACTAATGGACACCAGCATGGCCTCATGGCCAAGTCTTGGTGCTGACATAGACAGACGTGACCTTTACCCCAGCTCCTCCATTTGCATTTGTGTACCTGGGGAAGGATACATTCTGAGCCTCAGTTTCCCCTCCTGTGAAGTGGGGCACTAATTACCTCTGGTGCTGCTGAGAGGACTGCACGATATCAGTGGTTCCCAGCTGAGGCAGTACCACCTCTTATACAAAATTTGGAAATTTACTGACACTTAGAGAGCAAGGAGTGGGTTTCTAGATACCCCACAACACCTGGAAACTTCAATGTCTACAGTATACATTCCGGGAGCCCAGAGAACCATGCTGTGTCCCAGATTACTCTTGAATATCCCAATGCAAATGACTTGAATGGGGTGGAAAACCTCGATTTGTGTGTAGGCATAAGGCTTTTGCACGCTCGTGGTATCCAGTGACCTTTCCAGAAACGGGATCTGACACAAATCAAGGGAAGAGTGCACATTGCTTTGTTTGGTACTTTACTAAGGGTTGTTCCTGGTTTTAGAAAATGTTTTAGAAAAGAATTTTCTCCTGGTTTCGTCTGCGTGGCTCAGTCGGGTAAGGGCTGCTTTTGGCACAGGCCATGATCTTGGGGTCCTGGGATGGAGTCCCATGTCAGGCTCATTGCCCAGTGGAGAGACTGCTTCTCTCTCTGCCTGCTTGTGCTCTCTCTCCTTCTCTGATAAATAAATAAAATCTTTTAAAAAAAGAGTTTTCCCCTGGTTTGAGTCACCAGTAAAGTAGTCAGCCTACAATTGTAGCGATTCTATGGATACATATAGCCTTTGTGTAAAAATGCTAGATACAGAGACACGATGCCAAAGAATGTTCACTTAGATATTTAATATTGATTTTTTTCCTAATACTTACTCTGCAAAAGTAGAGTAAAACCCTAAGTTAGGCAAATATTTCTCCCAAAATTCACCAATAGAGTTGTCAAAAATACATCACACTTTCAAGATGTAAAGGGATGATTTGAAAAACGTAATTATGAAACAGAAACACAGAAAGCGTTTTTGAACAGAAGGAAAAAAAGAATTAATTGCTCCCTAGTTTAACCACAAGTTAATTTAAAATATGGCAAGCCACACAATATTAGCCAAAACTTATTTCATTAGCATATGAGTGATTATTAATACAAACATGGAAAGTCAAAAGAAGTAATTTTCTACCAAGCAGTCATCAGTGAACAAACATGTCCCACGCCGGGACGAAGCTACGCTTTTGCATTAGTTGACTTTTCAAGGAATGAAGAGTTTGAAGAGGTAACGTTATACTCAAAATTGCTAACAATGGCTATAAGGAAATTTCCGATACCTGCGACTCTCAGAATTTATAAAAACAGCCCATTGTTCCCTGTGATGGCTGCAGCCCCAGGAGCGGTGGCCACGGGAAATGGGGTGGGAACGGCCCGAGGGCTTTCAGCAGTGGCACGCAGGCATGTTAGGACGCGTCTGTCCGTGTCCTGCAGCATCTCGGTGCTGAGATTGCTGCGAAAGGTCAGCGAGTGGCCCGTGTCACCCGTGCTCCTGAGGATGTGAAGAGTGCTCCGTGGACACATGGACCCCAGAGGGTCCCACGAGCTATGGGTCACGGTGCAGGTGCATATGCATGTCTCATTCTGCACAGCGAAGGAAGTACTCTCAAAGGAGGATGCTTTTTATTTTTATTTTTTTTTAAAGATTTTATTTATTTATTTGATAGACAGAGATCACACAAGTAGGCAGAGAGGCAGGCAGAGAGGGGAGGGAAGAAGCAGGCTCCCTGCCGAGCAGAGAGCCCGATGCGGGACTCTATCCCAGGACGCTGGGATCATGACCTGAGCCGAAGGCAGCGGCTTAACCCACTGAGCCACCCAGGCGTCCCAGGAGGATGCTTTTTAAAAACAAAGATCTCGTTCACTTCCAGATGCTATTGAGTAACATTTAAATTTCATTTTTGAAAAATTATACATCAAAACTCAGGTACTGAGAAGATATGCAATGTGTTTTGGGTATCTCTAAAAATGTCAGATGAGTTCTTCTTTTGCTGTAAGGAAATGACATCAATTTTATTATGGTGGAGGGGATAATCATGGCCTTATTTATTAAGAAGTATACATGATTTTTAAAAAAAATTTAAAGATTTATTTGTCAGAGTGAGAGAGACAGAATAAGCAGGGGGAGCAGCAGACAGAGGGAGAAGTAGGATCCCTGCTGAACAAGGAGCCTGACGTGGGGCTTGATCCCAGGACCCCGGGATCATGACCTAAACCGAAGGCAGATGCTTAACCGACTGAGCCATGGAGATGCCCCAATAAGTATAGATTACTTAAACATAATCTCGGTCACCAATAATTACAGATGGTTACACGAAAAGGTCCTGTTTTGGAAACATGTTGCTTATAGTTACATATTATTTAAAGTTCATAAAGAAGGGCTTCGAAAATCTTTGCCAACTTACTGTACCACATCAGGCTGGTTACTAATCCATTTAAAATGAACATGTTAAACATTTGCTAGGAGTTAAATAAGTCAAAAACAAAAGTGATTTCGAGCCCCAAATATCTTTTCATTGGCGTAGTTAGAAAAGATTGTGTATTTAAGGTTTTCCCACCCACCATTTGGAATGAAACGAAATTAGTTATTTAGCCCCATTTCTAACTCCGTATTGTGCTAAAAATAGTTTTAAGGCAGCTGGGTGGCTGCTAAAAAAAGTCAGGCGGCCAAGTGCGATGTCTGTAGGAAGTCTCTTTGAGACGCCCTCTGACAGTTGGGGAAGCAGCCGTGGACAAGAGAGGAGGGGAGCGTGTGAAGCCCTGGCACCCCAGGGGCACTCATCAGGGCAGCTGTCTTCTCAGATGGGTGTCCCCCAGGCTGTCCGCACAGCATGCACACACACACTTCCATGTAGCACGATGAGAGGAGCCCCATGTCGCGGAAAGCCCGTAGTGCATCGATTCGGGGTTCTGTGTCTCAGGCTGTAACTGCCTCAGCTGACCAACCCACTTCATGAACAGTACTCCCCTCTCCCCTTTACCGCACACAATCCGTCCTGTGAATACTTCTCCTTGCATCGGATTTTACTGGAATCTCTAGCTTTCCTCTGCATTTTCATTGCCCCATGCCTCCTGTGAGAGCGGCCCCCAAGTGTCTTTCTTCCCTTGAAGCCAAATTTACTCATTAAAAATAAGTGCCAGCATTTGTCTACTTAATTATGTCCTCCAGACATGGGACAAATGTGTCTGCACATGCGCCCTTTGAAATATGTGCTGTGTAATTGTAACTTAGTGTCCATTTCTAGCTCCCTGATAGCTCAACTCAGAGTAATCACATGGACTTGACATTTTATTGGTTTCACACTGTTAGGTATTAGCAAAATCATACAGTTTAGCCAATGGCGATAATGGCATTATATCGATCTTTTCGGCCATCACGTAAGTGCAGAATTAGAGAGTCCCAGGGCCACCTGTAGAGTTCAGGGGTCCCCAAGACCACCCTCACGTTCACCAGCTTACTGGGAGCACTCACAGAACTCCATGAAAGCTATCATACTTGCCAGGACAGGGTTTTTGTTGTTGTTTTGCTTTTATGGTTTGGTTTTGGTTTTATGAGCAAAGTGTCCAGCTTGGCATCAGCAGATGGAAGAGGCACATGGGGCAGGGTCTGGGAGACACCTGCACCTACAGCTCCCAGCGGTCTCCCTGCAGAACAGTGACAGCTTTCAATGTCCCCACGGCGGTGCAGGGCAAGGCGCGCACAGTGCTACCAGCCAGAGAGGCTCGCCTGCACTTTGGGGCACAAGGTTCTGCCCCCATGGGACCCGGCCACCGAGACATTCCTGACCATCTGCATGGCTTTTTCACCACAAGGCATTCTACTAACATCTGGCATGGCTCCAAGCCTCAGGTAAACAGAGATAGTCTTATCAAGCGGAACATTCCAGGGGCTCAGAGCTGGCACCCAGAAGCCCAGGGCAAAGTCCAGCCCATTGTTCAGGCAGGTTATCTCTTCAACACATAGTAGGATGTGGGTATTTCGTGTCAGGTTGACAGGAAAGGGCACATCGCGCATCTCGGCATCATGCAAAGACTGCAGTGGCCTGATAGTTCTAAGAAGCACCAGGTGTGGGGCTGCGGTCGGCCAGGTGCCAGCCTAGACACCCTGGGATGGCCACCCCTTCCGATGACCCCAAGCACCTGAGTCTTCACTTACAAGATGACGGTGTCACCTCCACTCCCATCTCAGCCTCTCAAAATAAGGAGAAGAAGGTGAGATGCTTTCTTCCGTGGCACAGAACTGACCCACACCATGAAACCATCACAGCATCAGAGTCTCCAGACAGTCTGCTGAGACCCAGGATGAGCCCGGCTGGTGTGTAGGTCTCACAAGCTCACAGTCCACTCTGTCCTTCAACCCGCAGAAGTAGCCGTCCATGCATTCTCCTAAGTCATTGTGCCGAAACCTTCCTTTGGGGAGTTGGGAGCAAATTGTTTTCTGGGCAGATGTCTAAAGTTTCAGAGTGACAGCAGGAACCAAAAAAAAATTTTTTTAAGTAGTTGATCTTAAGGTAGGCAACTTTAGTCCCACTTTATGTATTTATTTTCGTAAGCAATTTCTACACCGAGTGTGGGGCTCAAACTCACAACCCTGAGACCAAAAGTCTCATCGAGTGCTCCACAGACGGGCCCACCAGGTGCCCCAGCAGGAACAACTTTAAGGCAATCAGCGGTCACACGTAGACTAGTTAGAATAAATTGGATGCTATGAGCTATTCACGCAAACCTATCGAATCTGCGGCAACTTGTTTCTGCCACTCCAGATAACACGAAATTGGTCTAATGCCATCAAATCGTAGCAATAATAGAGTTTCTACAACATCCTAAGAGATTAAAAAACGTTAGTGGTTCAGGCAACAAAAATCTAACAACAAGAAGGTGTTGCTAGAGAGGGTGAGGGGCTTAGGCAACGTCAGAGCCACTCATCTCAGCGATGACATTTGTCAGTCATGCTCCCGTCGCGCACAAATCGACCCCAGGCTCTTCTCTGCGATGCTGGCTTGCACACACTTCACATGCGCCCTGCACCCAGCGTGAGCCCCACACGGTACGCGAGCTCCGTCAGATTGGCTCACTCGGGACCCCGCCTTCCACACTGTAAATACCATTCCCTTGTTTTTAGTTGGCATATTTGTGAATTAAATGGGGCATCGTTGGCAATGGAGTCTTATGCCGTAGTTAGAGGTGAAGCGAGGCTATGGAGACGAGAAAACGATCAGAGGCAGCCGGGGTCGGAGCAGAGGGAGGGTGAAGGGGGCCCACAGAGGACATCTAGGACGGCAGAAGTCTTCCACGTGACACGGAATGGTATCTATATGTCGTCCGACTTGCGTCCAGATCTGGAGGGGGTGCGTCACCAGGAGAGCCCTAGTGTAAGCTGTGGCCTCCGGATGAGGATGTGTCTGTGCACTTGCGTCACTTGTCACAGAAACACCACGTGGAGGGGGCTCTCTGGGGGGAGGCTGTGCATATACTGGAAATCTCTGTGTTTTCGGCTCATTTCCGCTGTGAACCTAAAACCGCTTTCAATAAATAAGGTCCATTAAGACAATTAAAACTAAAACAAACAACTCCGTGAAGAATGCTATAGAACATGTGCTGGAATAAACGTGGCTCACGGTGGATGGAAGCCGCCTTTTCTTCAATAAGCTCGTTGGTAGGCTCTTACCCTTTCAGAGGACAGCGTAGACCCACATTTATTGATAGAGACAGAAACTGCCCGGGCTGTGTTTGAGGTGCCCAAGCAGGATTTTCTGTAAGAGCTTCTTTCTCCCCCTCCTTTTTATGAACTTCATTATGTTCCAATAAAACTTTGTAATGTGTCTTCAAAACAATTAATTTGCCTTTTTTTTTTTTACTGAATTGATGTAATTGTATAAATCAAATAAACAAACACAGTAATGGGCTGAGAAACCACATAATGATATTTTCCACGTGGGACATAAACGATCCAAGGGGAAAATCAAAGGAGTGAAGTAAAAGTCCAGTGATCTCAACTTTAAGCTGGTGCATACGGAAGGCTAGAGATTATTTTTCTCTTTTTAAGAACTTAGGTATGTATTTTCGGAGCTACCCTCTGAGAAGTTCAAGAAGCAGTGAGAATCCAGTAACAAGCACGCCTTGGGGACGCCTGGGTGGTCAGTGGGTTAAAGCCTCTGCCTTCGGCTCAGGTCATGATCTCGGGGTCCTGGGATCGAGCCCCGCATCGGGCTCTCTGCTCAGCGGGGAGTGTGCTTCCTCCTCTCTCTCTCTCTGCCTGCCTCTCTGCCTACTTGTGATCTCTGTCTGTCAAATAAATAAATAAAAATCTCAAAAAAAAAAAAAAAACCCAAGAAACAAAAAAGCAAGCATGCTTTACACCCAGAGTGGGGTCACCAAATATCTGTTTGCTCAGTCCAGGACTGAGCCGGAAAATGTGGATGGCAAGTCTGGGCAAACAGTACGTCAGAGAGACATGAGGGTGAGAAAGCAACAGCACCCAGTGAAGGGCTTCTGCAAGTCAAAATCAGACACCCGAGAATCCAAAAGGATGTACTTGCAGTGGATGGGCCAATGTCAAGTATATTCTAGTTCATGAGGGCACATGACATGAAAAAAGATGCTCTGGTCGCCCTTCAGCCCTGAACACTAGGGATGACAGGAAAATGCTGGGGTTTACTCAGCTTCCCCGATAGGAAAGGCAGTTCAAGGGAAACAAATAATTAAATGTGGTGCTTACTCATAAATATTTTATCATCTTAAATTTGAATTTAAAATATTCTGTGTTCGTTTGACTTCTTAAAATGTAAATTTTGCAGCCTTGTTCTCTGAGACATTTGAGAAGACAAGTCTAGCCAGTAGCACAATGTGCCGAGCTCCGCCGTAAGGATCCAGATTTCTGGAAGAAATGGGCAGAAAATGTGCAAATGTTTGAGACCGTGCTTCAGGGCTTGGACAGGAGACATTCGGCGTGAACGTGGGTTATCATAATCTGCTAGAAAACAAGGAAGACAGATGGCTGGCGGGTGCAGGTATTCGTGTGATCGGATTCCTGCCGCCCCGTATGGAAGTCCCTTGCTAAAGGAAAGAGCAGGGATGGGAGTGGATGGAAAAGTTGGTCGTGCATAAAATCTAGGGTGACTTCTGCTTTCAGCTCCAAAGTTTAAGGAGCATGGACATTGTGATTCCCACTGTTACAAGAAGAAAAGCTAGACACTACAGGTCACAGCTGCTTTAGGACCCTTCAGAGAACTAGGGTTGCAGGGCAAACCCTGAAATTAAAGACCCAGACACCCCCAGAAACATACAGTGGCTGAGACCTCTGATCTAGAGCAGAAGGTCTCAGGACCACAAGCCACTGGGAACACTTCCGTGGTCATCTTGACAAATTGCTGAAGGTAGAGTATGAATGAATATGAGGGAGGAAAGCCTGGGACCCTCTCTCAGGGAGTCTCACCATGCACGGGATCTCATTCCTAAGCCCCGTGGGGCTCTAAGAAAGATCTTGTCCTGGCCTTGGGAGAGGAGAACAGTCACTGTGAAATGACCCCAGAGCTTTGTCCACAGCACATGGACTTTCCAAGAGAAAGAACTTCACCAGAGTGTAGAGTTCACCAGAGGGATCCCATCCCTTCTACTCGACCTGTCTCACTGAAGACGAGGAGGACCTCCTCAACAGGGGCAGAGATCAAGGCTATAGATAGAACATGTCATGGCCAGGAAGAAGAGAAGGGAGGGAAGGGACAAGCTGCCACCTCTGGAGAGGGCAGGACACTCTCTGAAGGCCACAAGACATAGGCCCACTGAAAGACGGAGACTTAGACAAGGCCGTAGCTTGCCCTCTGTTCCCTACACCCCCACCACACAGCCCAGGCTCCCGCATCACAGCTTCAAGGTTTAGACTCCTATCTAGCAGGAGAACTCAGAACCCAAAGTCAAGAGGGGAGACAAAAAAGGGGGGGGAAGGAAAAGAAAGAAAGAAAAGAAAAATTTAAAAATGTAGAAGAAGAATCCTAGAAGAAATTCTAGCCTCCAACACCAGCAGCCACAACAGTGAACACAGCACCTACCAGCCGGATGGACACAGACCCTCCCAGCCAAGGTCTATGTACCTCTGTTCATATAGCCTGGAAAAATGTCCTGCTTTTAGCAAAAAATTATAAGCCACACAAAAAGACAAGAAACAACACAGCGTGAAAAAGCAAACCAGTCATTTGAATCAAACTAGGATATGACACAGATGTTGGGATTAATGAATTTAAAATAATTAGGCTTAATTTGGTAATGATGCTGAAGGAAAAGGCAGATAACATGCTCGCACTGGTCGCTAATGTAAGCAGAGAGGTGGAAACTGTGAGAATCAGAAGGAAGTCCTAGGAGTGAGAACCATCATTACAGAAATGAAGAATGCCTTCCACGGGCTCATGGGACACTCAGCGCTGCTGAGGACAGGATGAGGGCAGGGGAAGGTGGGTCAACAGAAAATTCCCAAACTGAAATCCAGAGAAAAAACACAGTGAAAGGGAACAGACAACAACACAACACAGGGCTCCCAAGAAGAGTGGGAAAGTCCCAGCGCACAACTGGAGAGCACGGGGTCAGAACAGCAGCAAAGCTGGATGTTTCTAGTGGAGCTTTCTGGAATTAATGAAGCCGTCAAGGAGGGAAACATTAAGGAGGCACGGATAGCACGGAGCCCTGGATGTGGTGCATAAACATGAATCTTGGAACACTGAAAAAATAAAAGAAAATTAAAAAAAAAAAAGAAAAGAAAAACAGATCCAGAAGCTCAGAGAACACAAAGCAGGATAAATAAAATAACACAACTAAGCCGACCCTACTCACCTGCAAAACACAAAACAACAACAACAAACAAAAACAAAAACAAAACCAGAGAAACAGATAATCTTGGAGGAAAAAACAGATAATCTTGGAGGAAAAAAGAAAGAAAAAACCCTTACCGAGAGAGGAGCGAGGGTAAGAATGATGGCGGGGTTCTCAAGAACAGGGAGAGCAAGCAAGAGCAGAGTGGATCGAAATACATGAGTTTTATATTTTTCTTCACCGATCTAGAAAGTCTATATCCAGAAAAGATGTCCTTGAAAAGGAAAGGAGACTTACTTTCTCAGGCAGACAAGGACACGAACAAAAGGAGGAAATTTTTGGTCGCTCTGACGACCTGTCTTTCAATCAGTGTGTTTTGATCATTTCCACCTAAAGCAATTGCTGAGGCGGCTGTGTTCATATCCTACACGCTCGCACATGCCTGCGAACATGCTGTTAGAAGTGGTTTAGAGAGAAGGGAAATGATGCAGATCGTAGGCTAGACACGCATTAAAAGGAGGGACAGCACAGAAGGAATTAAAATAACTTTGACACGTTGATTACTCTGGATTTATATAAAATGCAACAGCTTCTCAAAAGCAAGAGTGGCGGGGGTGTAGCAGGTGGTTATTACACGGGTTAACACAGGTAAGGAAAATCAGCGACCATGATGTTACGGGGTGCGGGGAGGAGAGGAATTTGAAAGACCCCGTGGTGAGTTACTCAGACCGCATAGGAGGCCTTGTTTTGCAGTTGAAGGTGGACTTAAATATCTGATAGCACATGTTGTCAACTCTATGGAAGAAAAACATAGAATATTTTTAAAGGAGCAAGCATGATACAGTAAGAGAGCTGATAGACATACAATGCTCAACTAGAACCAGACTAGGCGGGAAAACCAGAGAAGCATACGGGAACAGAGCTTGCAGAGACGAGAGCACAGCTCCAACACAGTAGGTCTTTGTCCAGCTGGATTCGTGATCTCTTTAGTGTGAGTTCAGCATGATTATAGCAGACTCATTCAATATACAAAAGTTAGTTGCTTTCCTGTATTTCTATAGCGAACAATGGGAACTTAAAACACAAGAATGATACTATTTAAAATGCACCAAGAAGTCCTGAGGTATGTGTCCCACAAAAAAGGTGCAGGATCTCTATGTGGAACTCTGTAAAAGGCTAACAGAGGAGAGTGGAGAAGGTATAAATAAATGGGAAGATAGTGCATGGCCGTGCACCAGAAGATCTGATTTTGTGAGGATGTCATTTCTTCTTTACTTGTTACACCGATTCCACAAAATCATATTCAGAATAAGCTATTTTGTGTAAATCCATACACCGATTTAAAAATCTATATGAAATAGTGAAGCCATTATATCCAACACAATACAGAACAGAAGAGCACAGTTAGAGACCCCCCCCCCCACCTGAGTTTAAGATGTACAACGGCTGCAGTACTCAAGACAGTGTGGGACTGATGAAGGGGTAAACTCACAGATCAGTAAACAACATGGAGAAGGCAGAACAGACCCACACAAATGTAGCCAACAGATCTTTGACATGACAGAAGAGGACTTGTCTTTTCAGAAAAATTAGATACTCCGATGCTCAGAAGAATGACCTAGACACAGACCTTACACCTTTCACAAGTAACTTAATATGGATCATAGACCTCAATTTAAAAGACAAAATAGGAAAAAATACCTACATTAAGTAGGTTTGGTAATGCATTTGTAGATGTAGCACCATGAATGGGACATGACAAAAACTAAAAACTTGGTGACAAACACTGTCAAGGAAATGAAAACATCACACACTGGGAGGAAATATTTGTGGATCACATACCTGATAAAGGACTTGAATCTAAAATATACACATAACTCACACATACCAACAATAAAATGACAAACAACCCAATTAAAATGAGCAAAAATCCTGAACAGACATCTCAGCAAAGCAGACACAGAGATGGTAAGCAAGTATGTTACAGATGTGCAACATCATTTCTCATCAGGAAATTGCAAATTCAAACAAAAATGAAACACCGTGTAGAATGCCTGGCCTCCAGCAATTTGACGAGACTGATGTCCAAGAAGGATGTGGGCCAACAGGACTCTCTTTGGTTGTTGGTGCGAAATGGTATCACTGCGTTGCCACACAGCTTAGCTTAGGTTCTTACAAAAGTAAACACCATCTATCATGCAGTCCAAGAATTGTGCTTGTATTTATCCAACTGATGTGAAAACTTATGTGCACACAAAAATGTGCATACAAATGTGTAGAATGGCTTTATTCATAATTGTCCCAAATTTATGTGCTTTGGGGCACATAAAAACATGGGTACAATTTTAAATGTATATGGCTGAGTGAAAGAAGACAGTCTGAAAAGGCTATAAAGTATATGATTCCGATTACATGACATTATGCAAACAGAAAAGTATAGAGATACTACACGGACCAGTAGTTTCCAGGGCTCCAGGGAGATGGGACTGTTAAGATGAATCATGGGGAATTTTTTTTAAGGCAACAACATGATCCCACATTAAGAATAACCAGTCCTATCATGGTGATTCGAGACACTACACATTTGTCGAAACATGTACAACGTGATGTCATCAAGGTTGAATATTAATGTCCCACATTTCCAAATCACTTAGAAGTTCGGAAGATCCAGATCTTAGGATGAGATGCGGATGGTGGGAAGGGATCTAACTGTACTTCTCAGGAACGGACCCCCGCCCTGAAGGGGTGAGGACACGTGCTAACCCAAGTCATGTGGGAGTGAGAAGAGCATGGATACTGCACCTAAGTCCTTCCCCAACTAAGTGTGGGCTAAGAATTCTGACACTTCTGTACACGCCCGCTGCAAATGAACAGCTAAGTAAATGGATGGCAGGTGGTGGGAGTCAGATCTGTCCCCGTTGGAGTGGGAAGTTGCAGAAAAGCAAAGCAAATGCATGAGCCATGTGATCGCAGACAAGGTGTGGAGACAACAGTATGAACTCGAGCTCAGTTCACTGTCGATGCAGACAACACATACGAAAATGCACGTACACGTGTGCACATACGCATGTTAGTACACACATACACACACGCACACACACGTTTCTTTCCTCTGTCAGCTAGGAGGAGGCAGAAGCAACAACATCCCAAAAAGCAGTGAGGACATCAGGACCGAGTCACAGTTTCTGAAACTGTTCCCCAACGAGAGATACCAGGACCCCTGGGTGAAACGGCTGTTTCTAGGGCTGGGCAGGGAATATGAAATGGACATTCCAGAGTGCCATGAAGGAAGGAAACTCCCCAAATCCCACTACGATGGCGTATGACAAAGAGCCACAATTGTCCACTGAGAGAGCTCTGAATGGCCAAAGCTGGGACAATCCGGGCAACAGAATAATGTTGAGTGTGCCCTAACACTTAACATCAATACCCATAGGTCCATGCTACAATTAATTAGTTAATTATGTAAATAATTAATTACATGCGAAGGATTGGATAAATAAATGGGGAAAAAAAGAAAACCTTCTGGTGCAGAATAAATCCAAATGATCTATGTAGACAGCTCGCCAGTCCTTAAGTACAAGCTCTGTGTAATGACTCACATCCAAAGAGAGTGGAGAAAGAGCAACTTTTCCGTGGAGGAAGCAGAGGACCACGCCTCAGCCGGGTGGTCAGATCTATGTCAACTGTGTAAGTCATGCTGACAGAGTGTACCTTAAGACTGTGGGATGAAAATAGTGCTTTACCCCTGGGGTCTTCCTTCCAGAAATCCATAACCTTGATCTAATTATGAGAAGAACATTTAAAAAAAAAACTCTAATGGAGAGACCTGTTACAAAACATGTGACCAGTACTCAAAACTGTCAAGGTCACCAAAAACTGGGTATGCCTGAGCAATTATCACAGGCAGGAGGGGACATAAGTAACCACAGGTGGTGTGGCATCCCACGTGGGGTCCTGGGCCAGGAAAAGAGCACTGAATTTAAAAGGAAGGAAACCTGAATGCAGTAAGGAATTCAGTTACTAAGGATGCATCAGTATGATTTCATTAGTAGTGAGAGCTCTATCATCCTGAGGAAGACTGGGAAGGGACACTAGATGTGGGGTACGGAAATTCTCTTTGCAATCTGTGATGGTTATTTTTTTGTCAACTTGGCGAGGCTAGGTTATTCCAACACGAAACTGGGTGTGGCTGTGAAGATGTTCATAAATGTGGGCAACACGTCCTATGATGGGTTGAGCCTAAGTAGAAGAGATCATTCCACAGGTGGGTGGGCTTCATGCAGTCTGTTGAAAGAACTTCAGAAAAGAATTGTACCCCCTCACAGACCACACCCTCTCTGCTCTAAATTAGGTCAGAAGACTCCCAATTCTGATATGGAAATGGCATAAGTATCTGATATTCAGAAGTCAAATGAATTTTAAAAAATAAAGCATAAAAGATGTTTCCTTAAGGAAATTCTACCTCAAGTCTGCAGTATCAACTATGGTTCCAGACTTTTCAGCCTACTGGTCTGATCTACAGATTGTGGACTCACCAGCCCCACAATCAGGTAAGCCATTACTTGACAAGGATCTCTTGATGATAGATAGATGATAGATAGATAGATAGATAGATAGATAGATAGGATCATACAGTTCTAAATAGATCATTTAGATATAGATCCTACTGGCTCTGTTTTCCTGGAGAACAGAACATTGATACGCTATCTTCACAACTTATATGTAAGTCTAGATGTATTATACAATTTAAAAAAGAATGTATTTTAAAAATCAATCATGACAAAATGATATTTGGAAAAAAAAAAAAGATCTTACTATTTCCCATTGGTAATTGCTAAGACATCACCTCACTGTTCTAAAAATGTGAAAATAACTGGAAAGAATGAAATTTATCTCTTTTTCAGAGTAGATAACAGCTATGTAATAAGAGCGTCTCTCCATGTATGAAATTCCAACTAATGAATGCAGAGGAAGTGGTGAAAATTAGAAAATCATTTTGTGACCTCCTGTGGACTAAAATCATTCAAGGACCGTGGACGTGGAATTCTATATTGGCAAGACTGCACTGAAACGTCGTGAATGTCCTCGTGAGTCTCAGAATCACTGGGAGTGAGACCATGGGAAACCAAACTCCTCACCACGTAATGTGATAGGATGGTCAAGACACCGTCTGTGAAGTATTGTTGAAAAAAATTTAATTTGAATTTAATCATCACTCTGTGTCTCGCTACCCCGTTGATAGGACACACACTGAGAAAGAGAAGCATGCATAATGACACCACGAGGAAGCCATTTACCAAAGTCAGAATGTGAGGATTCTACAGGATAAGTGGCTCAGATCTTGCCCAGCTCCCTGAAACAGCCAGTAGGAAAATCTAGGAAGAGAGAAGAACCAAATACATTTTACAGGTACTGTCTGGACTCCGGCTCAAACAACTTTGCCATGAGAAGATATCACTGAGATAATCAAGACAATTTGAGTATGGACTGTGTATTGGATAATGTGAAGAAATATGTTAATTTTAGGCGTGTTCATGGCATGATAAAGACGTAAAGAGAGCGTGGGTGTTAGCAGTGCACAATAAAATATACACAAGTGGGAGGGCACAGTGCGAAATTTGCTCCGAAATATTCCAGAAATCACAGAATAGAAGGGGACCTGAGTGGACCAAACCTGCCCATGGTTTGACGGTTACTGAAGATGGACCGTGGGTGCAGGGAGGGCCATTATCCCACAACATTAGCTTTGGGTATGTTTGAAATTTTCCATAGTACAAAAATTTTAGAATTACCTCTAAAATATGTTGAATTATGATCAGCCCCTACAGTCCCAGCATGCTAACACAGATACAAGAGGAAAGCAAAGGATGAAGAGAAGGAAGGAAAAGAAGAGGAGAATGAACAAGAGGAAGGACACAGCATTCCTGGTGGAGAGGTTTCCATCCCGTGAAAACGAATGCTCCAGCAAAAAAGTGCTCTATCTATTTTTAAATCTGCCAAAGTCATTGTTTTGCCTAGCAACATCCTGGCAAGAAAGCCTTGCGAAACTATGATTTTATTTCATTATTTTCTTGATAAATATGTATTCTGTAGAAGGAGCATGTGTCTCATACTAAGAATAACCACTCCGCGTGCCCACATCAGCCCCCGTCCACGTGGCAGAAAGATCTTCAAATGATGCATCAAAAACGTAGCTCTCACCACTTTGGCCCTGATCTCACTGGAAAGAAGGGTGCTGGAATTTCACACAGGTGTAGAAGGAACAAGATTTTCCCCCGCTTCTGCAAAGGGCCCACACCCATTTTTGTTCTGGGAATTCTGCACCAGCAAGCATGCTGGACCCGCTGAGGTCCTCTGGGAGCTAAAGTCACAAGGTCACAGAGGCAAAGAGTAATGTTGGAACAGGAGATGTTGGTGACTTTGTTGCCCATATGGATTCATTAAGGACATTTCTTTTGCAAGAGTAATTTACTTTTAATTCTGCTTCAGATGTTAGTATTGGTGTTTTAAACATATTTTGGCATGAAATATGGTCCATCATCTTTCTGCTATTTAAATCTATTGCCATTTTCCTTGCTGCTTTTATTTTCTTAGGCATAACTTCAAGCATTATACTTTATCCTGTTTTCAGCACGTGTGATTTCTGATTTTTCTACTTCACAAAAAAACTAGTTCCTTGAGCACACTTGAGACAGGCTACCCTGAGCCCTCTTTGCGAGGCTCATCCATGGTCTGCCTCCGTGGGCTGCTGAGCCCAGTTTTAGCAAGACTCTTGCTGAATCAGTTATCAAGAACCCCCACACATGGGACAGCTGGGGGCTCAGTCGATTAAGCATCTGCCTTTCAGTCGGGTCATGATCCCAGGGTCTGGGATCAGAGTCCTACGTGGACTCCCAGCTCAGCGGGGAGCCTGCTTCTGCCCCTCCCTCCTCTCCCCTCCTCACCCCTCTCCCTGCTCTTTCCTCTCTACTCTCTCCTCCCATTTCTCTCTCTGTGCTCCTGCTCTCTCTTGCTCACTCTTTCTCTCTCAGATGAATAAAAAAAATCTTATAAAGAAATAAAAGAATCCCCCCCCACACCCTTGATATCCACTCAAGCTCTTCCTCCCCAACCCTGGACATGGAATCAGTCTCCATACCCTCCCACCTTCTGGCTCGAACTCTGGCCTGGCCATGTTCCACCGCTGCCCGGCTCTTGTTCAGGGAGTGCTCAAGGGTGCCATGACTTTCTCCATGGTTGAGAAGGTCTGTCTCTCTCCGCCCTCGAGTGACGAAGTCCTGAAGAGGGCCTTCCTGGACTCCCCTTCTTTTCCTCAGAACTCTCTTTTTTTTTTTTTTTTTTCATTTCTTTGAATTTTTTTTATTGTCTTTCATTTTTATTTTTATTTTTTTAATTAAATTTATTTTTTTAAATTTAAACATATAATGTAACCCCACCACCCTCTCCCAACCCCCCTCCCCCCCCACCCCCCTCAGTTTGTTTTATGACATTAAGAGTCTCATT